>JAFIRS010002297.1:0-230132 GCA_018342105.1 Gonioctena quinquepunctata | reverse complement strand
TTTATAATCATTGATAATTAAATTTATTTTAATATCAGGAGATTTCCAATATCTTGTCACAAACAAATTAGTATGGATTCATCGAATTTTCAGGAACTAATTGAGTTAGTGAAAGGCGATTTCAATTATTTATAGCATAATAATTTCATATGCAAATAAAATACGAAACACAAACACATACTCATATGGTGTTAATGAATAACTACATAACATATTTTCATTATCGATAAGAGTTAACTCTCTTGACACAATCGTGACAAAATTGTTTGTTGGAGAACCAATGAACAAATTATCATTGTCGCGGCCTTATTATTTTCAATTAACATGAAAGTTTTCATTTCAGGTTCAAAGTTCAATTCTGGTTACCAAAAGACCGAAATTCAATGTCGGATTCACTTTTCATGATTCATTCATAGAGTTTCAGTGTGGTGGATGTAATGATTTTCATAATTCTCCCCGGATATAAACCTAGGTATGGTGCTTTACCACTGTTCTGTAATTTTTGTAATGATAAATTTATTTTTCCAATGCCTTTTTCTGACTTTTACATGTCATCAACGATTTAACTTTTAAATACAAAAATTAAAAGTTATAAAATAAATTGATTAAATGGCGTTAAAACAATTATTAAGATTAATCTTCCTGATTATTATGTTTCCTGGCGAAGATTTCTTCAGTATTCCTTTTTCCTGTTAACATCTAATATTCAGAGACTCGCAACAGGGCGTCAATTGGTACCAAATTGAGTTCTAACACCTACAACTTCTTTTCGAGTTGGGCAATAACCGCCTCTTCCACTTCGACCTTCTCAGATATATTGTGGCTCGATCTTAATTATATCAAGATAAAGAAGTCCTACGCTTCTTACGAAATAGATGATAACGCTTCGTCATACCGTTTTCGGGTCTTTGAGCTCTAGCTGCCCGCAATCCTTGGTAGAATATTCTTCGTTCCAGACCCTTGCATCTGCACAAGATGTGCTCTGCTGTTTCGTCATCGCCTCGGCAAAAGCGACAATCTGCGCTCTTCTATATCCCTTTGTTCCCCGACGGGACTTTAAAGTCCTATGTAATCTAAAATGCATAGTTAACTTCAATACTTCATAATTATCAATAAGTTCCTCACTCACTCTCCAGTACACATTTTTCTACGGCTTATGCAACCAAGAATACGCTTTGTCAAATGGTTCTGTCAGTTAATTGAATATATTCGTGTGATACAGTAACGATTGCGTCGATAGTGTTTTGTTGGTGTTGTTTTCTGGTAAAACAGACAGTGGAATACAAATTATTGTAAAATTCAACTTATTGTAGTTTTAGCCACAAAGAGAAATATCAATTGCTGAGTTAGATTGTACAAGGGGGCATTACCAACGGAATTTAATAATGAGACTCCTAAGTCCCGTCAGGGATTTGACAGGTATGTTATTGTTTATGTGGTAATAATTGAAAATTGAGCGTATCTGCCGAAAACAACGAAAGAAGACAATTAAAATTGGACGCAGGGACGTAACTTGGGGCGTTATAATAAATAAGAACAGGAAAATGTAAACAAACTGTATATCAACTTTCCTGGTGCTGATGTAAATGTAGGTAACACTTTTTCATTTCTTATAAAAAAAATCATAATTGGCGGCTCAGACAGCCACTCAATGATGATGAACTTCTGGCTGCAACTGAAGAAGCAGTAGTTGAATTAGCAAATATACCAGTGGACAACGAAATGATAACGGACGAAAAGCAAAGTGATGAAGAAGATGAATATTCCGAAATGAAAAATGTAACAACGAAGAAAATTTATATAATGAAAATCGAACTTATGAAATGGAGGCAAACACCGAAGTGGAAAATAGCACTCCTACTGAAGCTCCTCGGGTGTCAGAATCAAAGAAAAGCAAAAGAGGAGGAAAGGCAGAAAAGGAACAGAAGAGGAAGTGGAAAAAGAGAGAGAGATTACTTTCAACATTCCTTCATACAGCTTGGATGAAAATCCGATTGAAGAACACTTTCAACACTGCTCAACTTACACTGATTACTTTCTCACAGTGTTGTTAAATATATTGTGTACCAGTCAAATTTGTATGCTACTCAACGTGGAAAGGCAATGAACTTCAAAGAACATGAACTGTTGGCTTTTCTGGGACTCCATTTTTTCATGGGCTACCATACAGTACCAAGTTATACATATTACTGGTCATGTGCTGAAGATCGTGGAATAGCAATAGTAAAAAGAGTAATGCCTAGAAGTCGTTTCGAACAGTTTTTGCAATACCTTCATAAAAACGACAATTCCACATTATCTCCAAACAACAAAGATACAATTCATAAGATAAGACCTTTTGTGATAACCTTGAATGAACGCCTTGACATTTTGAATAATGGCACTAGAAAACTTGCAGTTGACGAATCCATGATAATCTCCAAAGGCCGCTCCACGTTAAAGCGATACAATCCTAAAAAACCCACCAAAAGAGGGTACATACTATTGTGCCTAGGTGACCAAAACGGATATATAAAGAAATTCGACGTGTAAAAATGAAGTAGCGGGAAAAAAGTTTCAGAACTTCGGATTGGGCGGAAGAGTCGTTTTGTCTTTGACCGAAAATTATTGGGGCACTAATTGGATAATATATTTCTACAATTACATCACATCGTGATCAACTGGGATAACCATCAAATATGAAAGAAGATTTAAACTTTCGGCGAGGTGACATTGACTATAGAGTGTCAAATATGAATATATCATTTTTAGGTGGTGTGACAACAGGATTGTACATTTTTTATCCAACTTTCATGTCACAGAATTGAATACAGTCAAACGTCAACAAAAAAAAAGTTATAGTTTTCCCAATATCAATTGCAGAAGCATAAAAAAGTCTTGCGGCGAAATCCTGTGAGCAGCAGTGGCGGAGACAACTAATTTTATTTAGATATTCTGAGATTTTGAAAATACTTCATCAATAATGAAAAATGAAAAACAATTAAAGACAAGCTTTCATTTATACAAATACATTAAGAAAGAAAAATAATTTCTTTCATTGTTTGATGTAGGTTATTATCATATCCTAAAACGTATTTCGATCGGCACACACCAAGAACATAGACGCTACTGGTTTTCAATCTTTCAGAGCTATTAAAACACAAAAATAAGGTGTGATTTATGACCTCCCATCGTAGAGACACACCTGCCAGCATAATGTCCGACTCGATTGGCCCAGACGAATCGGTTGTACGATAGTCAGCCGTCACTCGAGTCCACGTTGACTATCGGCTCTTTCGATCTACCGTTTGCCGACGGAAAATGTTTACGAGTAGTACAGATTATTTTTCGTTCCGTTTCTTCGCATATACGCCCGTGTTAGCGAAGTGAGTTTTCATTTGCTCTCTATAGAAACAGCTCCTGCAATTGATATTGGATGGACTATACCAAGAATTGTCGATGACAATAATAAACATATGGGTGACGTAGATCAAGCGGACCGACTTGTATCAATAGACGGTCCAAAAAATGGTGGCCCCGCCTATTTTTTGGATTTGTTGAAATTGCTTCTGTGAACAGTTACATCCTTCATTAAAAACTCAATCCCCAGGGACATCTTACCTTACTTGATTTTAGAAGAGGAGTTGCGCTAGGACTCATGAATCAAACCAATAGTCCTGTTACAAAAAAAAGCGTGGATCGGCATGAATTTTATATCAGACCACAAAATCCTAAATCCTCAGCAATTTGGCTCTCAGTCCAATAAGAGAACAGGAGTTGCCATTTTCCATCTGCTGAAAAGACTTCACTTTGAGTTGAATTTGAAGAAGGTGTTTGCAGCATATTTCTCTGAAGTGGAAAATAACACTCCCACTGAAGCTCCTCAGGTTTCGGAATCAAAGAAAAGCAAAAGAGGAGGAAAGGCAGAAGAGGAAGTGGAAAGAGAGGGCGATTACTACCAACATTCCTTCATACAGCTTGGATGAAAATCCGATTGAAGAACACTTCCAACACTGCTCAACTTGCATTGATCACTTTCTCACAGTGTTGGGGCCAAATGCTGTAAAATATATTGTGTACCACTCAAATTTGTATGCTACTCAACGTGGAAAGGCAATGAACTTCAAAGAACATGAACTGTTGGCTTTCCTAGGACTTAACTTTTTCATGGGCTACCATACAGTACGAAGTTATACACATATGCTGAAGATCTTGGCATAGCAATAGTAAAAAGAGTAATGCCTAGAAGTCGTTTTGAACAGTTTTTGCAATACCTTCATATAAACGACAATTCCACATTACATCCTAACAACAAAGATAAAATTCATAAGATAAGACCTTTTGTGATATCCTTGAATGAACGCTTTGGCATTTTGAATGATGGAACTAGAAAACTTGCAGTTGACGAATCCATGATCATCTTTGAAGGCCGCTCCACGTTGAAGCAATACAATCCTAAAAAACCCATCAAAAGAGGGTTCAAACTATGGTGCCTAGGCGACCAAAACGGATATATAAAGAAACTCGACGTGTACCAAGGGAAAAATGAAGTAGCGGAGAAAACATTCCAGGACTTCGGATTAGGCGGAAGAGTCTTTTTGTCTTTGACCGAAAATTATTGGGGCACTAATCGGATAATATATTTCGACAATTACTTCACATCAGTCTTTTTACTAGAAAAATTGAAAACGGAGAACACGTTAGCATGTGGAACAGTTCAGCGTGATCGACTGGGATTACCATCAAATATGAAAGAAAATAAATCCTTTCGGCGAGGTAATATTAACTATAGAGTGTCAAATATGGATATATCATTTATCAAATGATTGTTCATTTTTTATCCACCTTTCATGGCACAGAATTAAATACAGTTTAACGTCAACAAAAAGACGGTACCAAAATGGGCATAAACTGTGCTCAAACTGTCGATGACTATAATAACCATATGGGTGGCGTAGATCAAGCGGACCGACTTCGGCAAGTATATTGTATCAATAGGCAGTCCAAAAAATGGTGGCACCGCCTATTTTTTGGAATTGTTGATATCGCTTTTGTGAATAGTTACATCCTTTATAAAAAAACTCAATCCCGAGAGGATTGAGGATTGAAGGACTCAGGAATCAAACCTATAGTCCTGTTACAAACGAACAGCGTGGAAACAGCCCACAAAATTCTTCAGTGTGTGCAAAATGTGGGAAATATAACTACAGTGTTTCTGACGATGGTAGACGGAGCAACCGTGGTTGCACTGGCCAATTTTTACTGCAAAAAGAGGTAGATGCGAACAGTGTTCGTCTGATGCAGTAGAATCACGACCGTATTCAAAATGTTCAAACTGCACTGTATATCTGTGTGTCAATGACTAGAAAAATTGTTTAACAATATCATAATATTGCTGAATGAACTAGTATGTAACAATATGTGATATAAGTTCTCACCAGTTTCGTCCCTGACGGGACTTGCACGTCCCGGCTCCCCACTCCATAGAAGGGGTTGAGCAAAAAAATTGAAAGAATTAATTTATGCTAATTACCCACCCTTCATTCCATATTCCACCTTTTTTTTTAATTTCAAAGAAATCTCATTTCGGGGAACAAAGGGATATAATCCTCAGGTTTTTCTTATTCAGTTCTAACAGGGCTGCCTGTTTTTATTTGGTATAAATGCCTTCGACTGGCCCTGTCCGACTGTTTAATACCAGTACTCGCGACTTTTTCCGCTTGGTCCAGTCTGAAAACTCTTCTCGGTTTACTTTTTGATATTCCGAAAAAGGGCTCTGGTCTGGTCTGATCATAGTATCTTCTTTTGCCAGAAGATCGGCTTTTCCATTTATTTCTTTCGAAGCCTTTATGTCCAGGGACTCATAGCGCAGAGTTATTCTCTTGTCCCTGCCTTCGCTTTCAAGGGCTATGGCTGTCGACATGATTTTGTTCGATTGATTCTCACTGTAACATCAAAGCAGAAACCATCAAACAAATTGCATATTATATATCTGGTCGACTTACTCACATCATCAATAAATGTATCGATATGGGACACTTCCGGGATCAATTCAAAGTATCTGCTCTGAGAACCATTCATAAAAAAAAAGAAGCAACAGATGCGAAAACCATAGACAAATTCTACTGGAAAAATATTCGAAAAAATATTACGAAATAGACTCATTAGTTACTTGAATACGTATGGACTGTTGTCAGGTAGGAAGGCACTTCATCTTCAGTGATGGCAGATCAATTCAGGATGCCATAGTAGAATTGACAAAGTATTTATAGTGGTTTAGATGAAAGTTAACCCTGCCTTGCCGTTTTTTGTATATTTTGCGATGGCATTTGATACCGTTAGTCACAAAATATTATTGAAAACACTCGAAAATATCGGAGTGCGTTACAATGAATATATTTATTCAGAAGTTATCCTGAAAATCGCCATCATTGCGTAAAAATAAATTACAATTTCAGAGACTATGAAATAGTATGTGGGGTGCCTCAAGGTTCTGTATTAGGTCCAACGCACTTTTCAATTTATGTTTACGACCTATTTTCAATCCAGAGGAAAATCATTACAGGTTAAAAAGGGTTTGTTAATTCAACCAAATTTATTTGGTCATTCTTATTGGCTTGACCCAACTAAATAAAATTCATCCCAAAACACAGGTGTATTCGATAGATGGAATCATTATATTGCGGTAAAAAATTGTATTTTTCAATGCAATGCTAATCACCTAGTGCAAATGATATCATGTTTTTAGAATAATGAGAGCTGATTTTGAGTAAATTAACATTTCAAGGCAATCGTCATTATGGCGGGTGACTTCGATATTAACTTTGATGATGAACATTCACTTTCATTACAACAATTGAAGAACTTACTCACATCTTTCAACTTGTACATGCACACCAACGCCCCGACCAGGATTACACAAGGCTCTGAAAGTAAAATTGACTACGTTTGCACGAATTTGCAGGAAGAAAATGTTACAAGCACTGTTACACCAGTATATATTCAGGATCATGAGGCTGTTTACTATAATCTGAAACTCAATTATAGCACTATCAAAGGAAAATTTGAATTTGGAAGGTTGTTCAGTAAAACAAATTATGAATTTTTTAATAATGTGTGTTTGAATATGGACTGAAATTCTGTGTTATACTCTGATGATCCCTCTCTTCCTCATCACAATTGCCTTATAAATTGTTTTAAATCATCATTTCCTTAGCAGAAAATAAAAACAAAATCAAAAAGGCCTGGCTAACTATAGGAATTCGTACTTCTGCCAAGAATCTGAGAAGCCTGCATTGCATCACAAAATTCCCCAATAGTGCACACTTTCATCAATACTAAAATAAATTTAGAAGCATTTACAGAAAAGTACTAAAAGCAGCAAAAAGCTGTTACTACCATAACAGAATCTGCAAAAGAAAGGATACCATCAAAGAGACATGGCGTATAGTAAATGAGTTTCGTGGCAAAACTCCTACTCTGGCAAAGAACTTCACTGTGGATGGCAATACTCTGAATGAATTATATTGCTTCATAGCTGACCAACTGCCAAGAAATGTAGATAAAGCACCTGATACATTATCGTTTATGGATAAAATAAATATTACTGAAACATTTGTTCTGTATCGACTAATTTAATAGAACTAATGGATACAATAAAACATATTAAAAATAAAACTTCTTTTGGCATCGATAACATGTCGATAAGGATTTCTGAGAACATGCCAATTTCTGCTCTGGAGTTACTGGTCGAACTCATTAATGACTCCTCTGCCAAAGGAACCTACCCACAATATCGAAAACAAATGTTGTAATCCATCAGATTCATCTCGCTCATTCCAAACCTCGTAAAATCATAGGGAAGTTGGTCAAAATTAGGTTGAAGAATTTTATATCAGACCAAAAAATGTTAAATCCTCAGCAATTTCGCTTTGAGTCCAAAAAAGTACAGGGGATGCCATTTTCCATTTGCTGAATGGACTTTACTCTGAGTTGAATTTGAAGAAGTTTTCTGTGATTTGTCGAAAGCTTTCGATTGTGCGAACCACGTAATACTACTGCGCAAACTCCGGCACTATGGTATCAGAAATCAAAGTATCAACTGGTTCCAATCATATCTGATCAACGAAACCAAGTTGTCAGAACTGACACACTATCAGATACTGGCTTTATCAGACACCGCGTGCCTCAAGGCTCGGTACTAAAGCCAGTACTGTTTTTGTTATATTTCAACGACCTGGCTTATATCGATTCTAATGGAATGTTGACAATTTCTGCAGATGATACAACCATCCTGTGGGATGACATCAATTAAACAAATCTTCACAATATATTGTCAGTGTGAGGGAGTGGTGCATCTCCAATCTGCTATCCTTCAATATAGACAAAACCAATCTCATATCATTTGATTGCAACTTATCAGACATTCCGTTGGGTAATAGTGTTATATCAAGTAAAAATTCCAATGAATTTCTTGGAATCAATTTGGACAGCAGTCTCAATTTAAATAACCATATCAAATTACTGAGCAAAAAACTAGCTTCGGGATGTTATGCTGTACGACTGGTGTCGAATGAATTAGGTATTGTAAACGCAAAAATTGTGTACCACGCTGTAGTTGAATCGCATCTAGGTATGGCATATCATTCTGGGGCACCGACAGCACTTCAACACAGTATTCATTCTTCAAAAGCGCGCCATTAGGTATATGTGCAAAGTTGGGCCTAGAGTGTCTTATGAATCCTTGTTCAGGGAAAAATTACTAACATTCTCTTCTTTATCCATACTTGAAACTGTGTGCCTGGTATATAAGAACAAATCATCTTACGATGTTGTTTATGGATCCTCCCGCCAAAATGACAAGTTAAGACTGCCCATTCCATCATCAAAATTGATTAAAAAATCGCTGATCTGTAATCCAGCTGAAATATATAATCATCTTCCGACAAGTTTTAAAGATATCCACTCACTTGATCAGTTCCGAAAGTCTGTAAAGCAAGTTCTCATTGACTAGGTATTTTAAGGGTACTTTGATAAAGATGTCGATGGCAAACTGTTGAAAAATCATTTCTTGCTTTAACCATTGTATATGTCCATTGCTAATAGTCCCTACGAAATTGGAAAACAGTGTAACGGCTATGGGTTCCAATTATGTTATTTATTTATACATTTTCTTATTTACTCCATTAATTTTATGTTAACGTCTGACTATTCGTTCATCTAGGATGTTTATATATGTATATGTGGATATATTTATATTTAATTGTATTTTTATCTTCCTTTTTTTAACACAGAATGCTTTTTTGATATTCGCGAATGTAAGAAAAAATGAATGTCAGATATTTTACTTTGACTTTTATTTTAGGCAAATTCTATAGTGTGTTGTTGCACCAATGTTGATTCTCCTGACTTTTTTGTGTTTGTTTCTATACTTATTTATTAATGCTTTGTCTACGAGATATTCATCTTTCGACAATAAAGTATATTTTGATTGATTTGATTGACTGAACAATACCTCACTTTGTTCCTTTCTAATTTCAACAATGCTACCGATCCTCAAGCGATTTAAAAAAAAATGTATTTTCAATTCACTGGATACTCATACTTTGAAAATGTTCGATTTAATGTTGAATATTTCATCCGTTCACTGGCCTTTAGAACTTATGGATCAATGGGCTTATGATGTGGAAAATATTGTAAGAACGAAGATACTTCCCAAAAGAATACTCAAATTCCAAAAAAAATTATGAAATATCTGGATATTTTGACTAGTAGGCACCCCTTCGACATTAGTTTTCAAAGTATTTCTGGATTCTGAATTTATGTGGTAACGTGTAACTAAAGGGAAACAAAATATTATTTTAATACTTGTGATTATCATATCGAAAAGTTGAGAGTAATCAATACGATACTAGATATATATGATCCTCTCGTTGAAACAGGAGATTCATATTTTCTGGGATTTCTGTCATCTTATCTTGACATGATCTGTATATATTGGAATTATGCAATCCTAGATTGACACATAAAATAATCTTCCACAGGAAAAAAGCATTTGTCTAGCAATCGATCAAAATCGGGAAGTATTATATTACCATCAATCACCTCTTGACAAGCATATGAATCAGTTCTCTATCTATACAATTTCATGTGATAGCTATTTCAATAATAGATCCTTCTGTTTCTATACAAATTCACAATCATCCTCCATTACCAATGGAATGATAAGATAACGCTATGTACAAATTACTCCAGACTGTCATTTTTTTTTGAAATTTATTATTTGTATCGAAACTGAAAAAATCGATTGGGTTTCGAAAAGTCACCATGTGTTGCGTTGAAGTTGATTCACAACAATTCACAGTTCAATGTCACAACTGTCACAATCTTGATAAGCTGTCGAAGGTGTCTTAGATCAATATCCTTTCTCTCTGCCTTTCGTTTATGATTCAGACCTTGTTGAATACTAGATAAACATGAAGTACAACTGGAATATGATAGTTTGTTGGTGGGCGCAATAAAACTGAAATTGTTCGAATCATAATATTTATATATATAGTTAGTTGTTTATTTTCTTGAACCACTGTATATGTTTTTTTTGTTTTTCCTTTCTTGGACAAATACGACAAGAAGAACCAAACTGCGCTTAGTAAACACGAGCAACAACTAAACCACAAATTTGATTTTCCAAAAACTAAAATTATTAAAACTGAGCATAACCACCCCAAAAGAGAAATACATATATGAAATGATCCATATTGAACAAATCCCAAATACTGTCAATTTTAAAACAGACATAAAAAATCTAAATAAAATTTACTATAATATCATGTAGATCGGTACATAAACTGTCAGTTTTCAGCTATCTTACATGCTTTTAGTCCTAAGCGTTTAAACTTTTAGCCTTTTAAAAAAATAAAATTTAGGTAAAAAAAAAAATAATCAAAAAAAATATTGTGCTCGCGTCGGGATCGAGCTTGGGACCTTTGGTTGTGGGGCGGACGTGCTGCCACACAGCTACTGTGCCTGTGACAAGTCCTAAAAAATAACTATTAGTGATTTTACCGTTTTAGATTTGCAATTGGCTTTAAACTCTCGATTCAAATAAACATAACCTGCAAAGCAATCAAAACATTTAAGATATGTGGTAGTCTTTCACTCAGTTGTAAATCTGTGTGTGCCCGTACTGTAAATAGTTTCATTAATTGTATTTTAACATGATGGTTGTGCTGATGGTAAGTTGATCTAGATTTTAAACTTTTCATTTTAATCGTTGACAAATTTTTTTGCTTATATTTTAGTCTGACCCATTGAGAAAGGCCAAAACCCTGGCTGAAACGTCTGGAGTTAATCAATAAATAACATGAAATAACAACTTCTTCTTTTTAAATGAACCTTATGTCCGAGAAAGGAAAAAAAGGAAAAAGCAATTGCACCCATTGCCCCCCCTGTATCTACGCCTGGTTGTCTTATCATTTCAGGTGGAATAGAGTTGAAGGCTGTGCGAACTCTTGTTTGTATTTTTTATAAATTTTTAAACAAAAAAATAAGGTTTCAAAACATATGAACTATTTAGCCGGGCCGGGCCGAGTGCCGCCAGCCGTTTTATTAATTCTGACAGATATTGCTGCAAGAAAGTGTTCTCACTATTAAACCGTTTATATATTTCAATTTTGCTCGTAAAATATTGAAATATCAATGGTTAGAATTTGCAAGCGACAAAAATAACGTCCACCAACTGTGTTGTCTCAATGGTCATGAACTATTATTATTCTTCGAAAGTTGAGACATCTGTAATCATCATAATTATTTCGCCACGATAGACCGTTAATATTTTCCAGTATCCATCCTGTGTGAATTTTCGTATTGGATAAACGGCCCTGACTGATATATAGGCGTTTGCCGAGCGTTTTACGGTTTGTAGTTGGCACAAAAATAAACTTTTATTGGTACATGAGAACGTATTTATCGCCATGTTTCCGTTTTATGAAGTACTACGACGTTCGCTTGAAAAATGGATTTATGGAAGCGTCTGCTTCGTTTCATCTGTACTTGAATCGAATGAGGGAAAATAATTTCTTCCGGGCATCGATCAGTTCATTTATAGTGAATGATTTTTTTTTACGTCAAGAGCTGAAAGAAAGATTCATTATCCAAACTCATTGAATATTCAATATTTCTTGATATATTTCAATTGAAATGAAACAACAATCTGGAATAATTTACATTATAGAATTCATATATAATTTTGGCATATATCGGGTTGTAACCGTTACACCTATCAATACTTGTGTGTAAATATTATTTCAGTGGTAGAGCCGAACACTTCAGTTAATGTTCGTGGAATATGTATATTGTGTTATTGACTGTCACATCTGAAGAGGTTCTCTCTGTGTTGTACCGAACTATGATGCTGGAGAACTCTATTGATTGACGGTGAAAATGACTAAAAATGTCCCATCTATACTCTGTTTCCTAATGTGAGAGAGTAAGAAATCATTATTGAAATGTGAAATCGAGTCGTCTTCGCCGTATTCCATAGGCGTACGAGCTTAAATCTAAAGTTGAGGTCATTGGATAACTTATGAAAAACTAAGATAGGAATGTGCAATGCAATAATATACTGGGTAACCCATTAGAAAAATCAAAACTTTATATCACAACTTATTAATGCGACAATCAATTGTTTTAATATTTACATTTCCTGGCGGTTCAGAAAAAATGGTACATTTTCCCTCATTCAATCATTTTTCTAGCTCTTCAAATAAGGAGGATATCTATTGGGTAAAATATAACCAATAACCCTTCAAAGTTGGTAACAGCATATTGACTGTTAATATGATTAGCCCCTAACAATGGACAACACTGAAATATGCACTGTAATTTTCTGATCCAGGTACAATAAAATAATGAATTTACAATCACCTATCTGATTATCTTGTCCATACTTCAGAAGCTTTTTTTAACAAGTAATATCACTAAGATATAAATCTCTGCGATAAGAGATTACAATATGGTCGGATTTGTTCCACAAATGGCGGGTTTTTCTAAGAAAACTATTAAAAAGTTAGGTAGAGGCACAAATAGTTTACCTACCTGTGCCTCAGTGTTTCAAAAATTTGAAATGTTTAGTTACTTTCCGGCAGTTGTTGGAAAACTTCGTTGTTGAAAATGGCTAATGTTTCTGAGTTTGTTGCTGAGAAACGGATTAGTAAAAGTGCGCTTTTTAGATATGCGAAAATTATTATTCTCAATGTGTTCAACGCCACCAAAACTCAACATTCCGAGTTAAAAAAAATGTTGAAATGTGTTCGAATATGACTGGAGTCGGACAGTCAACTATACTGACTTTTGCACGAGGATAAACACGGCCCCTTCCGGTCACCAAAGAGAACTACAAGAAGAAAAGAAACTGTAATGAATGAGGATGAAAAAACTGCTATCAGATGAATCATGCAATCGTTTTACTTGAAATAAAAGAAATACCTACCTTGAACAGAATAATTGGAAGTTTGAAGGAAATTAATTTTCCTTATGAAAAAATTAATTGACACTACATTCAAATTCAACTCAGGCTACCAACGCTCACATTGCTTGTCTGAAACAAAGAACCTTTATAATAAAAATCCATCAAAGCTGCCAGAACATGTATTGCAAGAGCTTTGAATAAAGCATCTAATGAGTGGATTTCAAATAATTCTCTGGAATATTGGGAATACTTACTTTCCTCTGCCTATAAATACTTCATTCCCCCGTCATCGAATTGAACTGGCGAGGAACGTCTATACATAATCATCGAAAGAAATATCAACAACTCTTACTCTTCACTTGTGTTTCCGAATATTCCTGCGAATACAAAGCAAATCCAATTGAAACCGATATTAACAAGCTTCCTGATTGTGATCTTTCTTCTGCAATTGAAATCTTCACTATCACATATTTTGATAATTCCACCAATAGTACTTCACATCCACATCCCATCGAACCAGATTTACCAATATAGGGTGTGAAAATTTCACTCCTCCCAAAGTCACAGAAAAATAAGTTCTGAAAGCTATCAAATATTTCCGAACGAGTTTTCTGATAATCAAATGTTCCAGAGAGTCTGGGATATTCCAATCATCGATTCAATATACAAACAACTCCATGACTCATGTGCAGAATCCAAATTTCAGAGGGCTCGTCGCAAGGCTGTTAGTTCAAAAAATCAGGAGCTTGGCGAAACGCCCTTCATTAGCTCTCTTGGGTAATCTATCAAATGATCGATCGTTAACAGTTGGTATTCGTTTGATTACATCGATTTGTGCCATTAATGTAGATGTGGATCAATTGTTGAAAAAATGCAGTACATGGTTTGAGTTATAAGTTCACTTTGGGTCTTTTTTTGAAAGATCGTACTGTGAATGACCTGGTAAAAGGGGCCCTCACAACTGCGGAAATTCTGCTAGTATAAGAACCTCTAGGAATTAGGAGATACCACGGAAAACGTCCAGATGGAATCACCCTCATACCGTGGAAATTTTGAAAACCTTTGGTTTGAAATTTTACCCACATAGATTAATTTGCAGCCTCCCACCTCATAACGACTTCAAACATGGAAAGTTCTGCAGTTTTTCCTGCTGCCAAATTGAAATATCGTGAATATTAAACATATGGAGTGTTTTGTCACTAGCCCTAAAACTTCTAGCAGTGGAAAAATAGTGGTATTATGATCCAAGATCATATGCCTTTCTGATCCAGTGGATCATTATGTCAATTCGAAGAGAAGACGCTGCATCATTTATGGGTACACTTTCCGTATCCCGAACTGGATGGAGTTTTACTATACCCTCGACAACTATCTTTGCAAAGACCAGATTAGGATAAATACAAAAAATTGAAGGAGATATCCGAGTACTCGAGACCAAGCAGTATTTTATTATCTTATTCTCATGATGATAGCAAAAGCGGTATGTGCGGCTACAACAACGCCATCAGACCACTTGTGTAAGGAAACAACAAAACTGTCAGACTTAATGGGTTGAAAAACATTGACAATATGAAAATACGAATATAATAATATTAAAAATGATAATAATATACCTTATTCAAATTACCAATATAATATTACATTTGTAGTTCTATTCATATACAATTGAAAGGGCGAAGTTCGACATTACAACTAAGGTTGCGTTGCAGTTCTTCCAGCCAACCCAGGTAAGGTTGAATTGCATTCACGTTAAGAAAATAAAGAATACAGATAAACAAAAAGAAACACTTTATCTCCTTCAACATTCTTTTTTATGGCTACTGGTTAAGAAGTAGATTTTTGTATTTTTTTCGCGAATGGGGGTAAGATAGAGTTCTTAGTAGTACAGGGATTCAATTAAATAGTTTTACTATGATCTAGAGAAGATTGCAGTTTCATGGGAGGGAGGGGGATATTTCCTTTGTATCTGGCATTATCATTGTCAACATCAGTACAAAATCATATTTTTCTATAAAGGCAATCAGGCATACAGCTATTGATTATTTCATGGTATAAAATACTGCAGTGAAATAAATGTTCGTCTGTTTTTCATGTTGAGCCAGTTTGCTTGTTTTAGTTCATGGCTAACAGGGCGTCTTATTTTCAAGCCTTATATAAATCTCAAGAAATATAGTATCGCAGTAATCAGAAGTGAAGATATTAATGAGTCGCAAAGCAAAATTTTCAATTCTGTGTTTAGAATGTGTCTTGAGTTATACAGCAGTTTCAACTTGATGATAGTTTTTTCAATACTGGAAGAAATGTGACTCTCGTATCTTTAATCAGTATCGAGTCTTAGACCCCAAACGTTGGCCCCTTTCAATGGAATATTTACATTGTTGATTTCCTCATGTAACAAATGGGATAATTTTAATTTGTCAATTTTTCTTCAAAAAAAAATTGCAGAACATTTTGTTTGATTCAAATATACTCTAGACAATTTAAAGGTCATTATTGATCAGTTCACAATTTTGCTGGAGCTCAGTTGTATCAAAAGTGAAGATTAATTGAGTGTCGTCAGCATACATCTGAACACTGGAATTCTATATGTCAGATGGAAATGAGTATATGTATATGATGAACAGTATGGGTCCAAATATAGATCCCTGCGGAATCCCACTGATATTATATAATGATTCAGAGATGAAATTACTGTAAACTATTCTTTGTTGTCTGTTTTTCAAGTAACTTTCCAATAACTTTATCGCTCTTTGGTAACCCAATAAATTCCAAGATTTGTGGTACAGTGTGATGCTGTATGGTATCGAAGGCCTCTGAATAGTCTAATAACACCAACATTGTATATTGACCGGCATCTGCTGGAGTTATGATATTGTATGTCAAGTTAAGAAGATGATTCTCACAACCATGTCAAGTCCTAAAACCTGATTGCTGCTCTGGTAAAATGTTATTGAAATTGAGGTGAGTTAATGGGTTGAAAAACATTGGCAATACCTGCATCATGAATGGTATAATAAAATGTTTATCTCATAGAATACGAATATAGGGTATATCAAGTATGAAGGAGGCTTTGATGGAATCATTTGGATAATAAAAGATCTTTGGTCGAAAGATTCGCCTGATAAAGTGGTGAATGAATTTTTTTTCAAAAGCTTCATATGAAGATTTGTACCTAGTTTTATAGGTAATGCTCAACAGAATACCTATGAATTCCCGAGATAACCAATACAAGATCTTCATGAAGATGTTAACAGAATTCCGGAAGAGCCCAAAATTATATTGACATAAATTGATAAAAAATTAGCCATTATTGAAAATCACAAGAGTCTTCCTAAATATATATATATATATATGAATGGACAACTCGAAAATCATAGATTACTTGGTTTGTCAACTATAAGTGTTGTGTGAAAGACTCACCTCAAAATATCCTGGGCAATATTCTAGTTTCAATGTGACAATCTTAGAAGAGAAGTTCAAAAGGGAAATGAAACCTGAATTGTGGCCATATGGGGCCTGTATCAGTCGTTTTTTATACAGAAAAAGGAGTCCGACGAGACAAATGTAACATTTGATCCAATGCCATTTCTTCTGAACATACAAGGTGTGAATTCTAAAAAAATCAACAATTCAATTATAGATTCAACTAATAACAATGTAAATTCCATATGCGTTGGTTTTGAAAAGATTCAACCAAATCATTTCACATAGATAATTTTTCTCTGAGTACTTACGTCTGTGGGACCAATACCACTTATGGGGGAGTAGCTGTATATACCAAAAACAACATTAATGTCAAAGATATGGAATTGAATGACTTCTGCATTGAAAAAGATTTCGAAATATGTGGTATAACTTGAAAAGGGAAACATTCTCAATTAAAAATTGATAAAAAGATTTTTCTGTGAATTGAAAAATCCACGATAAAAATGAAGTTATTTTTTGTGAATGTCTAACAGAAAACAACTACTTCCCCGGGGAAGTAGTTGTTTTGCATATACCTATGTATATATAAATCGCAGTAACTTCACACCGAATAATTCCAGGTACGAATACAAAACTCGCCAAAAAGACCATTTTTATATTCATTTCAGTAGTACAAAAATTCATTACAATTCTCCTAGAACAATGGTTTCTCGGAATTGAAATTCATTGCCAGATGAAATTGAGAATTATGAATCAATTTATAGCTTAAAAAAAAATTACGACTTTCTAGTGACAGAATGTTTCTATTCTGTAGGGGAATATCTTCGAACTTAAAATGTTACTTCCCTTCTGTCTGTAGATGTATGTTTTCTGTTTTGTTTTAAGTTATTTGTGAGCATGTGTCAGTTCTTCTTTATTTTTATTTCAGTTTACTCCATTATACTCACCTGTATTGACGAATTCACACGATTTTCAATTATCAGATGGAAAATAAAGGTATTATTATCATTATTATTATTATTAATCAACTTTAAACGTAGTTCTGCGTTCTGTCAGTTTTGAACAGTTCTCTTATATTCCTATCTGTATTCTAAAGAAAATTGACCAACTAAATCTGTTAGGACTCATTTACTGAGACATTCAGACTTATTTACTAGGGAAAAAATTCTTGATGGCCACAAAAAACAACATGTTCTGAATGTTAGGAAGGGAGTCAGTCGATATTATCAATAGATAAGTGATCCAGAATATCAGTAATTCACTTGAAAAGATTTCCACCAATGGAGGAATTCGAGAGAAAATGTCACCATTGACTTTCCTGAATTGGATATGAGTAATAACGCAACGATAATGTAGCTCCGTCTCGCTGCCATTTGTATATTCTATCCAACCATACTGGAACAACTTATAGCGGACACTACATGGCTTACTCTACAAGACATCCCTTCGCAGGCAGGGTGCACGAGTATAATGGCTCTCAATTGTTACCGATATTACCAAAATCACTTGCAAGTGAAGAAGCGTGCGTTCTTTTCTATGAATAAGAAAACAAATTCTATGATATGTGAGGATGCAAATTGGAAAAATTAATAACCCATCAGAGAAGGTAAAATTATAACACATAAAACGATGTGAAGCCGCTATTGACATATGGAGATGAGACGTGAGATGTAACGAATGAGACATATATTTGTGGGCAAAACAAGAAAACACATAGTACGAAATAGAGACATTAGACAATAAGTGAGAGATGTTGAAAAGGGAAACATTCTCAATTGAATATTGATAGAAAGATTTTTCTGTGAATTGAAAAATCCACGAATAAAATGAAATTTTTTGTGAATGTCTAATAGA
Source organism: Gonioctena quinquepunctata (assembly GCA_018342105.1). Lineage (NCBI taxonomy): Eukaryota > Metazoa > Arthropoda > Insecta > Coleoptera > Chrysomelidae > Gonioctena > Gonioctena quinquepunctata. The sequence goes on along the minus strand of JAFIRS010002297.1, from coordinate 211,405 downwards.
AAACAACTACTTCCCCGGCTGAAGCCACGCTGGACATTGAACTACATCTGATAGATATTCTGAAAAAGCCCTAACTCAAAAGAAAAAATCTGAAATTGAAAATTTGCATTTTTCATTCAGATAGTTATTTGATTTTCTATTCCAGTCTTAATCAAGAACTCATAAAGATGGATGAGGCAAAGAAGAATGTTCTCCAAAAGAGAGTACTCACCAGAAATCATTCGTAACATTGACGCAGGAGAGACATCGCATTCACTAGGTCTTTAATACATTTTTGTCGACGAAAATCTATTTCACGCTTCCACGATCATCAGGAAGACCGGAAGAAATGGGAAACACATTTTAAGAAGCAATCTCACTTTGCAAAGATGGAAAAAGTTAGAATCATTTCTTTTGGAGAGACACTTTGAAATTAGTGTTTTCTGACATTAAAACCCGTCATGGGGTATGATAGATTGATTTGTTGAAAATATAAACAGGATGTTCATAAAATCAGATGTGGAATCATCTGCGACTGAAAAATAAACTTTAGTCACTATCTTCCATCGTCAAGATAACCTCTTGTGGGGTATTCATGTTGAAAAGGAAAACATTCTCATTTGAATATTGATAGAAAGATTTTTCTGTGAATTGAAAAATCCACGATTAAAATGAAGTTATTTTTTTTTATGAACATCCTGTTTATATTTTCAACAAATCAATCTATCATACCCCATGACAGGTTTTAATGTCAGAAAACACTAATTTCAAAGTGTCTCTCCAAAAGAAATGATTCTAACTTTTTCCATCTTTGCAAAGTGAGATTGCTTCTTGAAAAATGTGTTTCCTATTTCTTCCGGTCTTCCTGATGATCGTGGAAGCGTGAAATAGATTTTCGTCGACAAAAATGTATTGAAGACCCAGTGAATGCGATGTCTCTCCTTCGTCAATGTTACGAATGATTTCTGGTGAGTACTCTCTTTTGGAAAACATTCTTCTTTGCCTCATCCATCTTTATGAGTTATTAATTAAGAATGGAATAGAAAATCAAATAACTATCTGAATAAAAATGCAAATTTTCAATTTTAAATTTTTTCTTTTGAGTTAGGGCCTTTTCAGAATATCTATCAGATGTAGTTTAATGTCCAGCGTGGCTTCAGCCGGGAAAGTAGTTGTTTTCTGTTAGACATTCACAAAAAATAACTTCATTTTAGTCGTGGATTTTTCAATTCACAGAAAAATCTTTCTATCAATATTCAATTGAGAATGTTTCCCTTTTCAACATGAATACCCCACAAGAGGTTATCTTGACGATGGAGGATAGTGACTGAAGTTTATCTTTCAGTCGCAGATGATTCCACATCTGATTTTATGAACATCCTGTTTATATTTTCAACAAATCAAGTGAGAGATGTGGTCAACTTTGAATAAAAACGAAGGAGGATCTGGAATGAATATGTAGATAGAGCAGATAGCGACATGATCATCAAAATAATGAGAGATCTATAACCTGATGGCCGACCTGGGATCGACTCCAAGCGAAATTCCATAGCGTGACGAAAAACCTGAATAAAAGAGGAAACAAATTGAAGAAAATAAATGTTGAATAATTCAGTTTTTTATTCTTGAATTCCATATCAGAGCTTCATTACCTGATTTTCGATATTTCTGACCTTCCTCTGGATATCTTGAACTGCATTGATTCGATATCCTGAGAAATTGCTGACTTGATTCGGTTTTTGTTCATATTTCATCTTACCACTTAACATATTGCAAGAACATTTCTACTTCTTGTTCTTACTTCGTTTCCTGCCATTCTTGTTTTCATTTTCATTCTCCTTGTTCTAAGTCTTTGGAATTCTGGGGGATATCTGATAAAAGTGGAATCCGGGTTCAAACTATCTTTAGTTCTTTGGAATAGGTGGGTTCTCTTCCATCTTTGGACCGAGTACTGGTTTTCCAGGATACTATTTTTCTTTCATCATCCTATGAAGGATAATTTTCAATACAGATCCATTCTTCTCTGGTCTATAACATGTGTAAACCTCGATGTTCTGTAATCACTTATGTTAATGATATCCCGCCTTTCATGTCATCAATTAATACTACCATTTTGGCATGAACTATAAGTAACGAGACAGTAAACTCATTGAATGTATTATAATGACCATTCTAATTATAAGAGCCTGAGCTGCGCAATCAAAATAGTTATTATCAACTTGAATTATGAGTTATGACCAACATTAATTATTTGCAAATCACCCAAAATAAATTATAGGTAGAATTAATGACGGTAGTCTGACATATCTGCCTGTAAATAATTCCAACATTCTATATAAGCCAACAACATGGTCAGGTCAGGAGTGGTATCGAACATAGTCGGCGACATTTTTTTTGTCAGGTGTTACAAAAACATATGTTGGATTCCTTTGATGGTATGAATACGTGGACAGGCAAATGTAATTAGTGAAGAGATTAAAAAAGAGAAAAAAAAAGGTGTTGAGTGAGAAGTTATTCTTTTTTTATAACAAAAAAATTCAAAACATTATGGTCACGTACTAGTAAAGGTAGATAATATTAGAAATGGATGTTTCTTCAATTTCCACTTTTTTTTCAATTGTTTATGACATTGGATCATTGCTACAAATAATGTAAGAAAGCTGTATGAAAGAGATCCAGCATTTTCATTTACAGACTAATGATATTTCCATGATGATGATGATCTCTCCATTTCTTGGTATCGACTGATATATAACTTGAAAAATGTGTTGTTATTCACATATACAGAGTGGGCCATTGAAAACGAAACAGCGGCTTTGTAGGTCGGCAGAACCGAATTATATAAAAACGCTCGGACACGTCAACTACATTTCCGAGGAGGACATCGTTCGCGATGAAATTCACCCGAAATACATTCCATCCCTCGGAACTGTGACCGCCACCCCGACATTTTTGAATGGCAACATATGGCAAGTGACACCCCATTTGAAAGGTATTTTCTTTCTAAATATCAAACAACAAAAATAAATTAATTCTATCGGTTCGTTTTCGAGATATAGGAACTTGAAGTTGAGAAATCACTATTCATCCGCTCAATCAATGAAAATAACATCTAACAATGCAACTGTTCAAAGATAATTATCATTGTCAAGGAATTAAATGATCCAACAAATAACATGCAATTCCGTCTCAAATTTGAATTTCATCCTCATTTACTTGATCGGAAAAATTTTAAGGTTCTTTAAATCGATAAAAAGACGTTTTCTCAAATTCGACTCAAATGCGAGTACAACAAAACCATGTATGAGATAATTTTTTTCGCCAAATCACAATTGAGGACGTCTATCATTGTCAAACTGATCTTTGATTGAACGACGAGTGAATTACTTGACTAAAGCTGCTGAATATCTTTCCGCAGTAATGGTGTATAGCATCGCGGAAAGAGTTGAAATAATAATAATTTTTTTAAGAATGATGAGTGCGGTAACCGTACAACTAATTTGTTCAATGAAACGCACCCAGATAAACTTATTGCTAGAAAATGCGTTCTAGAATTAGTGCAAAAATTTCGTCAGACTGGATCAGTAGCCAACAAGGAACGAGACCCAGAACGTGAATTTCCGTTGAGAAATGAAGCTGTTGAAGTTGCACTTTCAGGACAAGTTCATGCAGACCCAACATTGAGCACAAGGACATTGGCTAGTGTTACGAATATCAGTAGAACCAGTATCCGCCGAATCCTGAAACATTATTAAATCCATCCCTACAAAATACATTTGGTACACCAATTAAATGATGATGATTTTGATAGGCGACGGGAATTTTTTGAAATTATGACTACGAGAATAGATCGTGATGAGAATTTCCTTTTCAACATCTGCTTTTCTTATGAGTCTACATTCTTTTTGAATTCGACTGTGAATCGTCATAATTGTCGTTATTGGTCAGATGCCAATCCACATGTTTTCCACGAAGTCCATACTCAAACTCCCCAAAAACTCAATGTCTGGGCCAGTATTTTTGGAGACCGTTTGATTGGACCAGTATTTTTCGACGGTAACCTGACAGGAGAAACTTATTTGGAATTATTGAATGAATTTGTTTATCCACAATTAGTAGACATCATTGAAAATGACGATCGTTACCATGAAGACCACTTGATATTTCAACAACCCCCGTCTTGCACAGCCTGATAGGGCGTTTTTGAATAGAATGTTTCCTGGAAGTTGGATTGGAAGAAGAGGCTCTATAGAGTGGCCAGCCAGATCACCAGATTCAACCCCACTCGACTTTTTCCTGTTGGGTCACTTGAAAAACAAAATCTTCGCAACCGAACCAGAATCTCTGGAAGATTTACGAAGGAGAATTATTGAAGAATGCCGTCGAATAACGCCGGAAATGCTACGAAATGTGAGGTCTTGTTTAGAACAGAACTTGTACTATTGTATGGAAATGGGTGGTAGACAGTTCAAACATTTGGTTCATCGACAATAATAATTAATTGCGACAGTTGCTTTATCAGATATTGTTTTTATTGTTTGAGTGAATAAAAAGTGATTTCCCAACTTCAAGATCCTATGTTTCGAAAACGAATCGATAGAATTAATTTATTTTTGTTGTTTAATATCAAGAAGGGCAATACCTTTCAAATGAGGTATGACTTATCATATGTTGCCATTTAAAATGTAGTTGGCATGTCCGAGCGTTTTTATATAATTCGGTTCTGCCGACCTACAGAGACGCTGTTTCATTTTCAATGGCCCACCCTGTGTATGTTAAATAATAATAAATACAAACAAATGCTGTAAAAAATTACAGTATTCTATACTTCATCTAGGTCGTGTGAATAAGAAGAACTGACGGTGAATCCCAGCAAGACACTGATAGTATCATTCACCAGAAGTAGGAAGTACTCTATGGTGAAACACTTCCATTAAGGAAGAAGTCAAATATCTAGGAGTAATTTCAGATGAGAAACTCACTTGGAATGTTTATTTAGAAAAAGTATCCAATAGAGTGAGGCAAACCCTAGGACTTGTTGGAGAATCTGTGGGAAGAGATGGGGAATGCAACCCAAACAAATATACTGGCTTAACCTCACGGACGTCTCCTACGGAGCGGCCGTCTGATGGAGCAAATAGTGCACAAGAAAAACTCAACAAACTCCAGAGGTAAGCATGTTTCATCATAACAGTGGCAATGTCCAACACCCCGACAGCAGCAATGGGAGTCATCCTCAACATCCCTCACTCATTTGCTGACAGAACGTCACAATAATCCAGGCAGGAGTCCATGCAATTGAATGCTACCTTCATGAAATATTGAACAGAAACAGTAAAAATCAACCGACCAAAATTATGTTGGACAGCATAGCAGCATTTGAAGCTCCGGCATCAAGTCGGATATAACCCAGATTATTGTGTATCTGCGTGAGGGCCCCCCCAGTGCGTAGGCAGGGACAACAGGATAACTCTGCATGAGTCCCTAGACAGACACAAAGGCACTGCAGGAAATGAGAAAGCTGATCTTCTGGCAGAAGAAGGCACTATGGAGGAGTTCATGAGACTGTAGCCCTCCTTCGGAATATCAAAGAGCATAACCAAAAAGTGTTCTCAGACTGGTCACGAGTACTGGTATTCATTTTTATTCATTACGAAAAGTATGTATAACAAAAAGTTTAGTGGTGTACAGTAATTCCTAAAAAATAAAAAAAAGGACAAGAAAGAAAAATAACCATTATACAGAGTATAGCTTAAACAGCAGATTGTTAAGCATATCAGTAAGGCACGAAAATATAAAATAAAAATAAAACAAAAGTCCTGAGTAGCAGAGAAAAATAAGCAATATCAAAGTCGGTCTAATTAACATCTAGCATTGGTTTAGTCTATTCATTGAGTATAAAAGATCGTTGTCTCATTATTTCGATGGTGAATTGTCGAATAATTTTGGCCTCGGTCGAAGTGATGTTGATGAGAGCCTCTTTCAGTGAGGTCATATTTTCTAGACAATGACAGCCAGGTTTTACTGAGTTTACAATGAATAGGTGGAAAATAAATGTTTTTATGACTGAGGTAAATCATGATGTCATTTAATGCAGTGAAATCATGAACATACCTCAGATAGGTATTATTCATAAAGCAGGAGTGAAAGAATTTTGTATTTCGTGCAAAATTATTTTTATTTTCAAAATCGTAGCAGAGCGCTTTTGACTATATAATAGTCATCTTCAGTGCTCACCTGCAAGTAGCTGGATGAAATTTTATGTAAAATGTTTTGAGATTTTGAATGATAAAGATTTTCAGGTTACCTACTCATCAGGTTAACAAGAAGTCCATCAACACTGTTTCCAGTTTGTATGAAATAGGTAAGAACCTTAAGTACATATAACATGTTAAAACATTTCTTTAAAATTGGTGTAATCCATCCATCCATAAATTGGTGTAATCCATCATTTTAAAATTATATTCCACATGGTTTCATGGAAGTCAATGTTGAAGTGATGAAGGAAGTGGATGTTGACGTTGACATTGACAAGAGTGACACATGGCTTAGAACCCTAGAAACATATTAGCCAGAAGGTGGCAAACGCCCTATTCAATTTTGGAGTAAAGAAGAGTGACTCGAGAGTGAAAAAAGTGTTCTCAGAGTGGAAGTTGGCTGGAAACAAAATGCTATAGTGTTTCTGAAGTGAATCATCATAGAGAAAGAAGAGCTTGAATAAATGACTTCGAAATTATTTTATTTATTCATTGCAGACGTCTGTGAAGTGGAATAAAAGATCTATTTAAATTGACTTGTGAATTCAGACAATGGTCATTATTTTTCAATTCTTTGTTAATGTAAAGATCTTCCATGAAGTCTAACTTAATGTTGTTCTTTCGTCTGATTTCATGTAGAATTTTTGAATTTCTATTCGGGCTGAAATTGTGTTTATTTAATCTGAGATGATGACCAAAAGCTGATTTTTTATTTTCGTTAAGGTGTTCGGTTATTCGAACTTCCAACGGTCTACAAGTCCTACCGATGTATGTTCTTCGCAATTTAGTTTGTAAATACCACTTTAAGAAAGTTTATCAATTTTATCTTTACTGCTGACAAGATGTCTATTTCAGTTGTTAGTTGTTTTGAAGGCAACTTTGACATTTTCCTCACACTTTTGGTTATGCAACCTACATTTCTATTTGAAACGTGATCATTTACGAAAGGAAGGAAAATGAACTTTGTTAGTTCAGTTTTTTGAAAGGCTCAATTTAATATTTTTTTGTTTTCAATCTTCTGAATGGGAGAATGAATCAAGTTAGGGTTATAGTTTTCGTTGGAAGCTATTTGTTTCAAAGTGTTAATCTCTGCTAGGTAATTAACTGTAGAGAGAGGTATGTTTAAAAGTCTGTGTATATAGCAATTGAGAGCAGAGTGGGTGATTTGAAGAGTTCGGTATTACATGGTTAGGCTGTGTTGGATTCCAATAAATGTTGAAATTTAAGTTGTTGCAATTTTTGTAAATAGTTTGATCTAAAAAAATTAATTTATTATTTTCTTCAATTTCAAAAATGAATTTGATACTAGGGTGTATGGAATTTATTTTATTCAAGACACTAACCGCAGTATCTTTATTGCCTTTGAGGAAGACTGGACAATCATCAACGTACCTGTACCAATGTAAGATTTCAGGGTTGTTTCCAGTGACAATAGAGTGTTCACTTCAGAAACACCCTAGCATTTTGTTCCTAGCCAACTTCCACTCTGAGAACACTTTCCACTCTAGAGTCACTCTTCTTCACTCTAAAATGGAATAGAACTCCATCTGCGTTTGCCACCTTCTGGCTAATATGTTTCTATATTCACTTCCTTCATCACTTCAACATTGACTTCCATGAAACCATGTGGAATATAATTTTAAAATAATGGATAACAACAATTTATGACACATGAGTGTTTTTTGAGAAATGTTTTAATATGTTATATGTACTTAAGGTTCTGACCTATTTTATACAAACTGGAAACAATTTTGATGGACTTCTTGTAAACCTGACGAGTAAGTAACCTGAAAATCTTTATCATTCAAAATGTCAAAATATTTTACATGAAATTTAATCTAGGTATTACTAACTTGCAGGTAAGCACTGAAAACGACTATCATATAGTCGAAAGCACTCTGCTACGATTTTAAAAATAAAAATAATTTTTCACGAAATACAATTTTATTTTACTTCTGCTATTTCATTACGTGCACACAGCTCCAAAAACTTCAATTATTCATAAAGATCAAATCCACAACACTCTGACCTACGTGGCTGAAAAAAGTTGGATTAGCGGGGTAATCACCCGGAGTTCGACCATTTAGTTGACATATTGCATATGAATCCATGAAATTCAAGAGACTATGACCTCTGCTGTTAGTATGGTTATCTAGACTATTCCTAATCCCGGACAGAACAGTACCTCCTAGCATTCCTTCTGATATAATACAAAGAGTTCCAGTCCATCAACTAAAATCACCACATAATATTAAACAAGGTCAGGGTACTGTTCTACAATGTTCGATATTGATATCTCATGAAGTTCTAATAGAGTATCAATAGAAAGTGATGGCTTGAAATATACAAACCCAAAAATAACAGTCGAATTGTTGATAGATAGTAAACACAGGATCCACAAGGGAGACCTGTCTAAGATTTTGGCACTGATCTCCTTTCTAACGAAGACACACGCCCCCACCATTGCATACGATGGAAACATCTGAAAGACTTCCAGAAGGGGAGAGTCCATTGGGTCACTCAAAAGCCAGGTTTTGCACAAGAATAGTACATCAGATTTGTCTTGATAGGGTTCTAGAAATTCTTGACAATGTTGGTAGCCCTGCATGTTCCATGAAGTTACACTGAATGGTCGCTATTTTATGATGCTTCACTACCTTGGAGTCTCTCATTGGGGAGTTTTCCTCCTCACGGGCCCTCTTTGAGGATTTCACTATAGGTGGGTGATTTCTCATGTATTTTATTGTGTTATCCCTTTCTCCCTCCTGTATGCGTTCGTCCAGGTCGATACGGAGTTCGAACAATGTTTTTTGTTGTTGTGGTATTAGGTCGGACCCCAAAGAGATTTTAAGGTAATGACTTTTTGAGAGTCGAGTGAAGTAATTTTAGCGGGGCGTCAGCCAATTGCTATTTTACCGAAATGAGTAATATCTTGAATTTGAGCTGAAGCGTTTGATACCACTGAATCCAGATTGGCATTCAAGACATTACGGCCCGCATTATTATCTTGATCAGCTATGCCCATTATAATGATATTTTCCTCACGCTTCAGGCGTTCTCTTATCTCATTTTGAGAATCAACTATTACATTTTTCAGCTGAGTTTCTTGCCGAGTTACGTTAGCTTTCGGGTACCCATTTTCTTCCTGAACTTCGGTGATATTAGATTCACAGCTAGCAATAGAAGATTCATGTGCGGAAACTGAAGTGTGGATATCATCAATCTGTTCATTACAGATGGCGATAGCCGTATTGATGTTTTTGAATTGGTCCATTATTTTGTCAAAAGTTTCATTCATGAATCTCGCGCTGGACATTTTATTTGGATTCGTCGCATATATTAGTTTTTCAAATTTGGTGCAATCATAACTGAGAAAATTAATTTTGAGAATGTAAAATTTTGATACCATACCTAGAATGGAGGAAATAATGCACATAATATTTGGGAAGCATTTTTCAATTTATTTTACAATCAAGTTAAATGTTCAAAATGACCACCATTCACTTCTTGACCATAAGCAAGTCGATCTTGGAATTCTCGTACAACATTTTGTAGGACCTCAGGGGTTATGTTAATTTCTTCCGTGATCGTTACTTTTAAATCTGCCATATTGTCTCATATATACTTTTGATTTTGAATAACTCCATGAGAAATAATCAGGTTTTTTTATCTGTTTTGCTAAACGTCAGGAAAAAGTCGTTCAAGACACCAAAAAATTATTCACAAAACCCACATGAATTATGTACTGTCAATTTAGTAGACTACTGTTATTTTGATATTTATAAGTTGTTGACACACATCAGAATATTGAAAAATATTTGTGTGTGTATTTGATTTAACTATGGCTCATTTATCCGAAACTCAAAGGATATACATTTTTATTATGATTGGATGCGGTAATAAAACAAGAACTCAAAAGGAAGTTTGTGAAATGTTCAATAATAAATACCCTGGTCACAACACGTCTCCAGTCTACAGTTAGCAAAATAGAAAAAACATTTCGTGAAACTGGACATGTAAAAACTATTCAAAAACCAGGTCGAAATGTTAAATTGGATGAGGAAAAAAAGTTAGATGTACTGTTACGATTGAGGAAAATCCTCATATGACAAGTAGACAACTTGCCGCCGACAATGATGTGAGTCAATCATCGATATTGAGAGCTTTACATAAAGAAAAATACCATACTTATAAAGTTCAGTTTGTTCAGGAGTTAAATGATGATGATCCTGATAGAGGGCAATAATTCTGTGAACGGATGATGGACAGAATGTATGCTGATTTGCAGTTCATAAACAAAATCGTTTTTTCTGATGAAGCCACTTTCCATTCAAATGGAACGGTTGATAGACAAAAGTGTAGATATTGGAGAAGAGAAAACCCTCATTGGATGTGTGACGATCGCACACAATATCCTAAAAAAGTGAACGTTTAGGCTGGTATCATTATCAACAAAATTATTGGCCCTTATTTTTGTGAAGGCACAGTTGATGGTGAGGTTCTTCTATATTTTCTAATGAACTTTTTACAGCCTACATTAGGAATACTTTTTCCTGAAATTAATAGATATATCAATTTGGTACCATTGAGAAGTAGATCCACCGCATTACACACGTATTGCTAGATATTATCTGAACGAATTTTTTCCGAATAGGTAGATTAGGAGACGTTTAACGATTAAATGGCCTTCTGGATCCCCCAATTTGACTCCTCTCGATTATTTCTTATGATGTTCTTTCAAATCGAAAGTATATTCCAGCAGGCCAGACAATATTGCAGATTTAAAAGTTAGGATAACGGAAGAAATTAACAACATAACCCCTGAGGTCCTACAAAATGTTGTACGAAAATTCCGAAATCGACTTGCTTATCGTCAAGAAGTGAATGATGGTCATTTTGAACATTTAATTCAATTTTAAAATAAATTGGTGAATATTTCCGAAACATTCTGTGATATTATTCCCTTCATTCTGCGTAAAGTATCAAAATTTTACATTTTCAAAATTAATTTTCTCAGTTATGATTCCACCAAATTCGAAAAACTTGAAATGGCTGAACAAAGAATGAAAATCCCTTTCCAACAAGGTGCACAGGACCCCCCTTCTCATTTAAAATTTTTGAGGGGGTGCTCCTAATTCAGAGGGGATGCAAGAAAGGGGTAATATTTCCATACTGTAAATTGTCAAATTGACAAAAAAAAACGACGTGTTTTCAGGTTTTTTCAAACAAATACATAATAAGAATAAAAATGAATTTATTCCACACCTATGGATCGCACTGTATACTCGTCTGACCCTCTGAAAACTATCCAAGCATACCAAATTCACCTATCGCAGATAATATGCAGCTTTATCTCAGATTTTCCCTTCGACGGCTGCCACAGATCATTATCCACACATCGTTATCAACATTTCGAAATTCATATGGTTTGGTAGCCGATAAAACTATCGAAATATAGTCAATACTGTGAATATCACTGAATGATGAACAGCTCTTGATGCTACAGAAAGTAAAAAAATTGGTAGTAATTATGAACCCTGATTTGAGATTTGAGAAAAATATTAATAAACTACTGCAACCACCATGTAGCAGTATAAAAATGATTTATCGCAATCGTTATGTTCTAACTATCCATGTAGTAAACGTATTATGTGAAATAGTGTTCTATTTGTATTCAATATGCTGGTTCAAAATATTCTCATTGAAACAAAACTCCTGCTTCCGCTTAATTTATGATATTTGAAGGCGGAATAGAATATCATATACGGGAGCAATGATGGCTGAATATGGATAATTGACGAATATATTACCCTCTATTCCAAAATTATAAGAATAAAATCACCTGCCTATCTATATAGGAAAATAACCTTCTCTCATATTCTGGTAGGGGGAAAACCGCATGGCACCAGAGCCTCTGGCTTCTATCGGCTCTGGTAGGGTCGGGCGCTACTCCGACAAGAAGCCTTCCCTGTGTCTAGGACCGTCCATAGGAAATTTCTTCAAATACGAGCGGCGACAATCTTCAAGTGTTGGCAGTTGTACCTCCGTCCTCTGGTGTTCTCTTTCTATAGGAAAATAATCTACCCAACGGATAAACCTAACTTGTATATAACGAATAGAGCGCTAACAACCATACCATCTCTCAGGACTGATTTCTTCAGACGGTCATTCAGCTAGCAGACCTTCTCACTATAGGCAATCCGGTCTTGAATAGAATGAGAATACAAACGGCTCGCAAGTTGAAACTCGCTAGAAATAATCAACTTTAAGGGCCGGTATTATAAATATGTTTTGAAGTTAACTTTAATTTTATCAGTCAAGTTAACTTGAACTTCAAAATGTCAGTTTTATAAAGGTACCATTTTTTAAATGAAAAGAAGAAGAAGAAAGCAACAAGGTAACCTACAATTTTTCACTTGGCAAAACGATCCCGTTGAACTGGAATCAGTTTTCATCATTTTCCATGAGAAAATTGACGTAACGTTCTGGTGCAGACTAATCTAGGATTGAGCGAGTTTTTACTCGTTTTTAGACAGACGATGGGCTCTTGAAGAAAAATCCAGTCCCTTCCCAAAATCCTCCTGTATCGTCTGTGGGCAAGATAAAAGTGAAAAAGAGAACCTTCAAAGAGAGTTGTGAGGAAAGAAAATAGAGTTAAGAAGGGAAAAAAGAGAGATTATTCAACATACCGAAAATTATTCATACAGTATGGAAAAAGGGTGGCTATAAATGTATATCTAGGTGATGCCACATTGTTTACTTTTCGAAACATTAATGTTTATATGATTTTAGCCATTGTACACTTGAAACTTGTCGAATCTCTTGTGATTGTTGACATTCAATGAAATTCTGGTTTACCTGGTGAATATTCTGTTGACTATTGTGTGTGTGGCCAAGAAAAAAAGTGAAAAAGAGAACCTTCGAAGAGAGTTGAGAAGAAAGAAAAAGATACTTAAGAAGAGAAAAAAGAGATATTATTCGACATACCGAAGATTATTCATACAGTATGGAAAAAGACTTTATGTTTATCTAGGTGATAAGGACACATTTTCACACCAATACATCTTGTTTGTTTGAATTGAAATAAAAAAACTGTTTTTGTTAGTTTTATTTTTAATTCGAACATTCGACGATAACAATGCAATTCCCCTGTGACCTTTCTAATAACAATGCTAGCAGTTGACTTGTAAATACCCCCAAAATCTCCAGCAACTACCAAGAATGGAACCAGTTGCATAAAATTGAGTGTAATCAACACTTGTGTTTCTGGCGATAGAGGATGATTTCTAAAAATAAAAATATTTATAATTCTACAATAATTAAAATAGGTACTAGAAATGCTAATTGTAAATTTACAATTAACAATTAGTTGCTCTTTGTGAATTTGCTTCAATGTGCCCCATTGATGGTCGAAATCGGTTTTTAAATTCTGTATCATTCCACAAGGTGAAATGGTCTAACCGATTCCTACATATCCTTTGTCGCCGAGGGGCTTCAACAATATTCACAGCATCTTCTTCATCAAAAATAACGTGGATATCGTTTGCTAACATTTTGCGAAAACGAAAAATCAAAACAATAAAATTGAGGTTATATGACTCATATGCAATATTGACAGGAGCAGGAGAATTGTCGACGATCGAAAACCACCATTTTCTACAAAGTTAACTTTAACCGACACCCGTTCCACCCGATTAAAGTTAACTGCTACATTTTGAAGTTAACTATAACATGTGACGTCATCCACAAGTTAACTTCTAGTTATCTGTCGAAATAGTTTTATAATACCCACCCTTAGACTGATGAATGACGACCTCGCTATACAATACTCACTGATTATCATGTACATATTGTCATTTTTGAACGAACCAATACACAGGTTTTTTAAGAGATGAATGGACGTATATTTTTATTGTGTGTGTGGAAAAGTGAACGTCGCCCTTTATATCCATATCAATACTAGGATTCATGCTGATATTATGAACCATATTTGGGAAAAAAAAAAATATGATTATTATTCCTACGTGAATTCAAGAATGAAGTAACAAATGTTTTTCAATGTGACTACACAATTTTCTCTCCCCCAATTTTTCTTTAATTTTCTCTATTTATGGCTTTCGAACTATTGGAGTAAATGTATTGAGATCTCAATTCTCGACTTCCGTTCATCAGAAAGGGCGCTGATCTACCTATTATGTTATGTATTCCACAATAAATCAATATAATCTCACATATTCAGAGTGTCTTTCCTAAAGTGCAACCCTGTTCGTTATACTCCATAACCGCCACTGACCGCGAAGTATACCCAAATTGAGAATACACATCATTTTAACATAATTATTACATGGTTCATGATAGAGAATATAGCCGCCGGACGAACAACCATAGCATTATCGACAATGGCCATCAGTTAGAACGCAGGACCGTCAAAGAACGCAGACCAGTAACGGGGTAATGACGGCCAATCATCCAATTACTTCCTATCATCAATTTCACTGCGGAACCGGTCATGGATGTTTTGCTATTCTTCGAACCTTCTACTGTTCACGGTCTATACACCTGATTGATGGGGGGGATCAAAAGTTATCTGGATAAATGTAAGAGGAGATCGTTATACACTTTCATGGAATATACCGACTTGATGAGGTGTCCTTGAGAAGGATTACTTTCGACCTAGAAGCTATGCTGGACCTGATCCAGAGATCGGAAGCTAGTTTATTCTAAGAAATTGATGCTTGATTTGTTTGAAATCACAATTATTTCAGTGCTCAGTTGGTACTAACGGGTAAACTGAATGGCATGGAATAGTGAAATGGTACAAGAGGAACAATATTGCTGAATGAGTATTATCAAATCAGTAAATTGACTGGAAATGAAGAATACAAGGCATTTCTATGATATGTCGCATCAGAGAGTGAGCTATTCACTATGTACTCCATCCAGTATCTCGATCCTAATCCTGGGTAGTACGCCACAATAATCCAGGCCGAAGTCTATACAATCGAACTCTGCCTGCAAAAAATATTGAACAGAAACAGCGAAAATCAATCGACCAAAATTATATCGGTCAGCAAAGCAGTACTCTGGCATCAAGTCGGATAGAATCCAGATTAGTATGAAAATTTGTGAAGTCCCTTCAGAGCGTAACCAGGGACAACAGAATAACTCTGCCATGGGTCCCTGGACACGAAGGCTGTGAACGAAATGAGAAAGCCTAATTTCTAGCAAAAAAAGTCTTACCGAACCCACCCCGGTCTTATTTGATTTGTAAAATTTCTGGTTGATTTAATTTTTTTTTTAACTTCTTTTTTTTTCGTGTAATCGTCTAGGTAGTCAGCTCCACTCCTAAGGTAGCAGAATATTCATAGATCTGTCATTGTCAATTAAGAGAATGAAGACTTGCCGGAATCTTTTTGTGTGCACCCGTTACCATTCTTGACCACTCTTTACAGAACGTTCTATTCTAAATATATATATATAATATATATATATATATATATATATATATATATATATATACAGAATTATAGGGAGTGGTTGAGACGGGATCCATGACTTAGCATAGGGTAACATTGTTTGTTGTAGCCCTGTAAAGGTACTAGTTTCGAACATTTCTCAATTTAACTATTGGGTAGTGTACGAACAGCACCTACCCGGTAACTATTCGATATCAAATAAGGACAATGTGGAGATATAAAATAAACTCAGAGAAGAAAACGTGTCAAAATCAACTATATTATGACGTTACTACAACATAAATCAATCTTCTTTCTTTTCATTATCAGAAACAACTAGACTATAAGAAATACAAAAACCAAAAACAATATAATGAGCTGCAACTGCAACAGGTAGTCACATCGTGGTACGATCAATTAATTTAATCAATGTGGTTTATGCACGATGGCGTGCCTGTCCATTTCAGCATAACTCCTCGTCAGTACTTGGACGACGTGTATCCAAATCGTTGGATAGGCAGAGCAGGACCTGAACCTTGGCCTCACAGATCTCCAGACTTGAACCCCTTGGACTTTCGCATCTGGGGTCACCTAAAGTCCATTGAATGTGGGAATGATTAAAGGAATCGCATCATTGTAGCCTGCGAGACAATCCAAAACACACCAGGAATATTTCAACGTTTGCGCCAGACTATGAAATAGGGGTTGCATGTTTCACCCCTTAAAAAGATCACAACAAAATTGAAAAAAAAATCATAGGTAGCCTTCTTATTGGTAGAATATTTCCACAAAATGCCATTTCTTCAACTGTTCAGCAGTATAAAAAAAAAAAAAAAAAAATCTCATTTTTGGAAACGTGTCATTTTTCAAGGAAAGGCCTAAGAGCTTTTGTTTACATGAAAGACCCCCTTTAATCTGTCACAAGGAATCATCCACTAGAAACTTTCGAGAGTTAGTTTTGCGCTGCGATCTGCCAAGTAATATGGTTCACAGAACAATAAGCATCATTTATTTATATAAAGTGAAAATAAGTGTAAATCAACATGTTTGCTACTAGAACAAATAATGTCAAATTAAAGAGGAAGCAATGAGTGCTCAATCAACTATAACCGCCCAATTGGTCACAAAAAGTAAAAAAACCACGAAAAAAAATTTAAAAAAGTAAATACCACCAAAAAATTTGCAGCAATCGCATATCAACATGAAGAACGTTCATGATTTGTGTTTTAGAAAAAACAAATGTAACTGAAGAAGTTTTGGAGCTCCAAAACGAAACGTATTAAAAATTCATTAAAAATTAAATTATGAATCACTGAATTTTTCTTATTCCCACGAACCAGAAACCCCAAGAAAATCCGCTGAAGAATATAAAACATAATGGTTCAAGAACCCGCACAATCCAAATATATATATATATATATATATATATATAGATAAATGTAACTAGTATTACTAACGTCTCTACCAGCAGCTAGTAGAAGTAACGGTTCGCTTTCAAAGTTCAAGATGCTACTATTTTTTTACTGTTCTGATAATGCTTTGGGCATATTGAAATTGATCATTCGCAGGTCTCATCGAAAGAATTGATTATTTCTGAAAATAACTCTTTTTATTATCGAACAGAAAACACTAATGAATTAAACGAAATAATACACAAACGTCTAAAATTTTTCGAACTAGTTGGCAACTTTTTAAATTCAAATTTATCACATTCATCGATATTTAACGCAATTCATTGGAAATTTCAAATTTTTTATATTGGATATACAAAATTTCAAAAAATGACACCATTATCTTCGTAACGTAGAGAGTGGCTGCGCGTTAGAATTTTTTTATATATCAATTCAAAATTTTATAACTGGCACAATCTCAATTGAAACTGCTTTGATTAATCCATCGAAAACAATACAAAAGTTGATTGATTCGAAGATATTGAGGGTGTGATTGAGGATTAGGAATAATGAATGAACGGGTATTTTCAAAGTGGTTTTCCGCACTGTGCGACTAAGCATTATCATGATAATATGAAAAAATTCCCTATAATCCCCTAGATTACCGTTCACTATCTTGAAATTGTTATATTTACGAATGTCATAGAACGAATATAATGGTTTATAATACTCTCACATTTTATTCGTAACATCATCTTTATGGTATTATTAAACAAGGAATTAAGATGGTAGATTGCAGTTGTAAATGATTATAATTCAGGAATATTTATAATAGTCATAAATTTCTTTCTCCATCACCAAGAACAGCGTTTTCTCGTATGAATTGTAATACACGATTAAATATTACAATCTCTTTAAAATGAACATCATAACATGAAATCTAGAAACAAACACGAGTAATACGAATGTACATGCATTCGGAGATCTGATGCTTAGCGATTTCAGTTCAGAACCAGGATAGCAGTAGCGGGGATGTTTCTTTCTATTCAGATTGCTGAGACAATTTCAAGTGGAGTAATAGAAGCAGATGAATCTCGAAGATTCACAATATCAAACAGAAAAAAAAACTCGTTAGTTAGTCTTTCGATACTTGGTGGCGCAGTTATATGAGTTCAAAAGCGTTTAATCCAAGAGTTTGACTGCAACCACTGTCACGTAATATACACGGTTCTATCACGCGGTGGCTACCAAAATGAGGAACACTTTTTTGGTGGCCGCTACGTTCCGATCTACATTCCTGGATCTCAGATAGCCACGTTGTGGTAACCTGGCAAAAAGTGACTGCGCTTGTGTAATTCATATGTAGCTCCATCTTTGTCCTGCAACCTATTTTTATAATAGTTGTTCCTCATTCTTTCATTTTACCCGATTCATTTGTAACACTCGATCGACTATAACTATGAGAAAATATAACATAAAAACAGGTAAGTAAGTATATATTGAATTTGGATACATCTGATCGTGATAAAATTAAAACTATTGAATGTTTAGTGTGAAATATGGGTGTTGTACCTCGATTGTGAGTACGCGCCATCTGAATACTCTCTATTTAAGAAAAACATTATAATTTTGGGTATAACTCTCCTCTGAAATTCTGTACTCAAATCCCTAAAACATTTATTTATCAATCTTGGTTACTTGAAATCAATACTTACGTGATAAATTACTACGCTTGATGCAGTACTGACGATAAATTTTTTTATTGAAGTTCGTTAGTTTCCTAAAAATGACGATCCAGCATTTCCAGTTAATATGGCGGCTTTTGTAGATATAACTTCAAAGTGGCAAAACTGAAAATTTTTTTTTTTTTATGTTCTGGGTCCCACGAAAAGGGATGTCCTGTAATGTTCAGAGAACATCGTGGGAACCAAGGGAAAGAAAGGTAGGAGTTGGTGTTCTTCTTAAATTTCTGGAGGTTGTATGCCTCGGGGAACACCTCCCTAGGCAATGAGTTCCAAAGCCTCGCTGTTCGTTGGATGAACGAGTCTTTGGAAAGTGATGTTCTGCAGGTCTCCGAAGTGACCACAAAGGGGTGTGATGACTGAACTTGACGGGTTAGTTTCGAAGAGACTGCCAAAGCAGGAACGATTGTTGATATTTCAGAAGAGCATCGCCCATGGAAATATCTATAAAATAGAGACAAATCGCCAAATTTTCTACGGTGTTCCAGACAAGTGAGCGAGTTTGTAAGCGAGGCATCACCGACGAGACGAATTGCCCTTTTTTGGACAGAATCCAATAGCCTCAGGATATGTTTAGGTGCCGCGCTCCAAATATGGGAACAGTATTCCAGGACAGGTCGGATCTGTGCCTTATAGATCATAAGCAGCTGAGTGGGGTGAAATAGGTCTTGGCACGAAACAAAAAACCAAGTTTTTGGGATGCACTTTGGCAATGGACCTCACGTGATTTTCCCAGGAAAGGTTATTGCTGATAGTAATACCAAGCATCGATATGGATGACTTCAGTGGTATGGTTACTCCTGACAAAGTTATGTTAGGCACAGTGTGATCGGCTTTTCTAGAGAAAAGACATGCTTGTGTTTTGTTTGCATTGAATTCTACCAAGTTATTAGATCCCCACTCGAAAATTGTTGCTAAGTCCATATTTATATTATTAACATTTCTTCCTCGTTCATTTCTGGTGTCACGGGCTGATATAGGGGCCCTGGAAGAGAAAGCGGTATGGAGGGTACTATCATCGGCAAAGCTGTGTACTGGACATGAAGTTGCTTTCAACAGGTCGTTGATGTGAAGTAGAAATAGTGTTGGTGCGAGAATAGATCCTTGCGGAACACCAGCATTTATGAGTAGAGTGTCAGATGAAACTCCATCGACCACTACATGGAGAGACCTGTTTGAGAGAAAACTAGCAAGCAGAGAACACAGCTGAGGGGGCAAGCCATAAGACGGAAGCTTGGCGAGGAGTCCCTGGTGCCAAACTCGATCGAACGCCTTGGAGATATCTTATGCCACAGCTAAAGTTCTCCATACTTTCAATAGATAGCTGCCATATATGTGAGACGTAAGCGAGCAGGTCACCAGTTGATCTCTGATGGCGGAAGCCATATTGCCTATCGTTGACAATTCCTGAGTCTTCCAGATATTTCATGAGCTCGATGTTGATGGCTTTTTCCATGACCTTTGAAATAATAGATAGCAGTACGATAGGTCTGTAGTTGCTAGGTAGGGCCTTTTTGCCTTTTTTAGGGACTGGCTGTACTCTTGCAATTTTCCAATTGGACGGAAATACCCCCAAATTGTAAGAGTGGTAGAACAACTTGCAAAGAAAGTATACTACTCTATAGTTTCTTCCATTATAAAGTGGATAGTGGAACTAATTTATTAACTTTTCCACCACTTAAAAGTGTTGCACATGACTCACCACTTCAAAGTTATCACCTAGAAATTAAAATAGGTCTCATACCTTTGAAAGTGGCGAACACGTCGCGGTTTTACGAACCTCCTACTTCAAAGTTATAGCCTCGAAATTGCGGGTACATGTCCATTAATTGTTGAAAAGAAATATCTAGCAAGTATGGTGGATTTATGCAGCTTCAATTAACAATTATCAAGTAACAATTATCAATTAACAAGTAATGAAAATGATGGCATTTATGCTAACTGAATGAACAATTAAGGTATGAATGTTAAGTACGAAGACAGTTCAGAGATAATTTGAGAAAAGTTAGGTTAGCTTTCGTCATCGCGTGGACCAATTCACGGTCACTTGATGGTGAATATAAAGGGTAATTGTGACTTTGTATTGAATGCGAACTGTGGCATTTACTTATGGAGATAGCAAATGTGTTATGTTATGTTTCTCATTTTATGTTTCTTATTTTTACAACACATTGTATTTTCATAATTATTCATCAAGTAGTTGAGGATTGATTTTGTTGAGGACAGATTTGAAGGTTGTCAAATATAATATCAGACAGATCCTTGTTTCGTATTTAAAATAATATTTAATTAATACATTTGGCTAAAACCAAATACAAATAGATACAACATGGTGGCAGTGGTAAACTAATTCATCTTGAAGAAGCGCAGTAGAAAAATATCCAAGAAAATGGATAAAAATTCAGCCAGAACACCTTTGGTGATGGAATTCAGCAAATATATGCGAAAATTGGAAGTTATGGAAGCAAAGTTCGAGTTATACATGATTGCAAGTGGTTCTACCAAGAAGGAGGATACAGTGAGGATAGCCATATTATTAAATATCATAGGCGATGGAGGATTAAGAATTTATAATACATTCGAGTATAGTGAAGGTGAAAGTAAAGAAAATTATAATATTATTTAGAAAAAAATTGACAATTATTGTAACCCAATTAAAAATTTAATACTCCTTCACTTCAAATTCTTCAATCGAAATCAAAAACCAAATGAAACTTCCGATCAATTTTTAACAGAAATAAAAAGCCTCATCTGTCCTTGTGAGTTTAAAGATAAAGATATATTATTGAGAGACAGAGTCGTTTTCGGGGTTTATAATAAACGAATACAAGAAAATTTATTACAAAAACCAAATTTAACACGAATGAGACTATTGATATATGTCGTAGTTTGGAAATCAGTGTAAATACCCAAAAAATTATTAATAATACATCAAAAAATGAAATTGATTTGGAGGATAATATCCATGTGAGTATGATTTCGAAACCATCTACAAGTACACAATATCATAAAACAAAGTAAATCAATCAAAAGATGTACATGCAAGCAGAAATCCGTTGTTTCAAATGTGGTTATTCACATCATTTCAATAACTGCCCGGCATTTTCTAAAATATGTTCCAAATGTAGAAAGAAAGGTCATTTCTCTCACATGTGTAGGAATTTCAAAGTTCAAGAAATACAAAATACTAATAATGAATATCAACTGAATGAAATGAATATTGAAAACCCAGTTGCATCAATTTCTGATATAAATGTCGAAGACAAGAATTTTTGGTCAATTACAAAAAAAAAGTAACAATTCTATTGAATGGAATGAATTTAAAAAAAAAAAAAAAATTTAAATTTGAAAAAAATTTTTGAAAATTAGAAGTGAGAAAGAGAAACATCTACTGAAGAGTAATATTTCATTGACATCATATTCGGGACATGAAATTTTAACAAAAGGTATTGTAGCATTAGAATGTGAATATAAAGGTATCAAAATGGAATTGATTTTCCATATAATTGAATCTGATTCTTCACAATCTATTTTGGGTTCACAAGGATGCCTTCATTTGAATATAATCAAACCTAATAATGATTTTCAAATCAATCTCATAAATAGAATTGAAGACATTCTTTCGACTTATCAATCAATATTTCATGGAATTGGAAGATTGCACAATCAAAAATGTAAAATAACATTGAAAGAACATGCCTTGACAAAAATTCATGCAGCACGCAAAGTTCCTTTGGCATTAAAAAATAAAGTTTTAGAAAAACTTAATGAAATGGAAAAAAAATGGTTTGGTCAAAAAAGTTCATGAACCCTCTGATTGGGTTCATCCAATAGTTGTTGTCAATAAACCTAATGGGGATGTTAGAATTTGTATGGATCCAAGAACTCTTAACGAAAATATTAAAAGAGAACATTTTTCAATTCCAAAATTCGAAGATTTATTTTCACAATTAAATGGGTCGAAAATATATTCGGTGCTAGACGCATCGTCAGCTTTTTTACAAGTACCATTAGATGATGAGAGTTCAAGATTGTGTACAGTAGCAACACCTTTTGGTAGATATCAATATTTAAGAATGCCATATGGAATATGTAGTGCTCCAGAAATTTTTCAAAGGATCGTCATGAGTATTTTGGAAAATCTTTCAGGTGTGATCGTATATTTCGACGATATATTAGATTTTGGTGATAATATTGAAGAACATGATAAAAATTTATCAAGAGTTTTGAAAAAAATTCAAGATGCAGGAATGACATTGAACAAAGAAAAGTCTAAATTTGCTTTAACAGAGGTAAAATTCTTGGGACATATAATTAATGAATATGGTATAAAACCAGATGAAAATAAAGTTCAAGCAATAAAAAGAATGTCAATACCAAAAAATAAAAAAGAGTTACATTTTAATAAAAATGAATGGATATGGGACATAGAACAAGAACAATGTTTCAATGATTTAAAAAAATTATTACTTCTTCACCAGTCTTGAGTTACTTCGATAGTAAAAAAAATACAGTTTTGTCAGTAGACGCGAGTAGTTATGGACTAGGCGCTGTTCTTTTACAAAACAATTCGCCTATTGAATATGCTTCACTATCTCTGAATTCAACACAACAACGTTATAGCCAACTTGAAAAAGAATTACTTGCAATTGTCTATAGTTGTGAGAGATTTCACTATTATTTTTATGGCAGATCGTTTGAAGTTCATACAGATCATCGCCCCCTACTGGGCATCGTAAAAAAACCTATTGATGATTTATCACCTCGACTACAAAGACTTATGATTCGTCTATTGAGATATGATATATATTTGGTGTTCATACCAGGAAAGAGGTTGCAAATAGCCGATACTTTGAGTCGAGATCCTAGAACAGATTTAATAAATACAAATTATATTGATCAAGGAGCACATGTATTCTCTATTATTGCTACATCAGAAGAAAATGTCAAAAAAATAACTGACGCAACAGCTAGAGATCCAATATTGAAACAAATTATGCTTTATGTTGAAAGAGGTTGGCCACATCATAAAATAACCTTACACCCGGATATTATTTCTGGTCAATACGTGATGATATTTATTCACATGAAAATGTTTTATTCTATAAAAAAAAAGACTAATAATCCCGGAACTATTGAGGAATGAGTTTCTATCTGTCATACACAAAGCTCATCAAGGAGTCACAGCATGTCAGAATCTAGCTGAATACGGTATTTATTGGCCAGGAATCATGAGAGATATCAAAAATTTTGTTCTCTCGTGTGATGTTTGTCAAAGACATTCGAAAAACAATCCGAAACAACCACTCATACTTCATGAAATTCCAGATTACCCATGGCAAAAAGTTGGTATAGATTTTAAATATTTCAAGGGCATAGATTTTCTTGTAGTCGTTGACTATTTCAGTAAGTTTTTGATAGTTAATAAACTGCAGAGCAAAACCGCTTCTTCAGTAATTTCAAATCTGAAAAATATATTCGTTTCATTTGGTCTTCCCTTGGAAATTTTTTCCGATAATGTCAGCCCTTCAGCTCTTCTAATTTAAAATTTTTGCTGAACATTATAATATAAAATTAACTACTTCGAATCCTCACTATCCTCGATCGAATGGTATGATAGAACGTCACAATCAAATAATAAAAAATCTATTAACTAAAGTTTTGGAAGACAATTCTGAAGATCTCTTGTTGGCTATCCTCTACTATAACAATACTCCAAAGAATGGGATACCTTCTCCATCTGAATTACTTATGGGTAGAAGACTTCGTACTCTAGTGCCTGTTCCCGAGAGTCAGTTGATTCCTAATTTTGTAATAGAACCATCTCGAGAAAAAATGCAGTTAAATCAATTCAATCAGAAGCAGCATTATGACATCAACACCAAAAAACTAAGCGAACTACAGATTGGCCAAAAAATATTATTTCAACATAATAACAAATGGAAATTAGGAGAAGTAGTGAGAAGAAACAGAGAAAATGACTATAACATACTTGAAAGAAGTGAACAAGTAATTTACAGAAGAAATCGTGAACATCTCAGACCTTATAAATGCTCACCCTCAACATCAGTGAAACTTGACGAAAACCTTACCAGTTGCTACAGCCCAGAGTTCAAATTCAATGAAAGAAATCAAGATGATCAATATCATGAAGTTGAGCATGAATCACTGAAGTCTAGTGAAAAGTTCCCTGAAGTTGAAGTTCCACCCAAGAGTTACGACAACGATGCTGGCGGCGGCATAGTAACACGAAGTGGAAGAAAAATTATTATTCCGAGAAGATTCAATTAACATTTTTTTTTTAATTTTTTTTTCAAGAAGAGGCGTGTGTTATGTTATGTTTCTTATTTTATTTTTCTTATTTTTACATCACATTGTATTTTCATAATTATTCATCAAGTAGTTGAGGATTGATTTTGTTGAGGACAGATTTGAAGGTTGTCAAATATAATATCAGACAGATCCTTGTTTCGTATTTAAAATAATATTTAATTAATACATTTGGCTAAAACCAAATACAAATAGATACAACAGCAAAAACGTGGCAACCATCACCACATATCACAATCAAGTGCCTGCTACATTGAAGGTTCGATGGGAGTTACTAATTCGTCACCGAAACTATCATACTCTATTGAAAGGGATTGTGACTTCTGAGTGATATTTGATTATTACAGCATGGCAACCGCAACGGTTATTTATTGAAAACCAGGGGAATTCTGCTTGGTGGCCATTATGTTTCAGACACCCGAATTGACACTAACAAGTTATAGAACTGTGGAGTTGCTACCATAGATGGGAATTACGTGACTACAAACATGCAAATATAAAATTTCAGTTATTATACTGTATAGTGGTACACTGTTGGAAAAGAGTTGTTGAAATAACAAAAAATAAGAAACCAGGAGGTCCACTAGTATTATTGGTGAAATTGGCAAATTTCGATATTGACGATATTCACATTCACACATTTGTGGCTTCCACACGAATTTTTGCTATTTGACGAATTCAGCAAAGTAAATGACACAATGAGACTGTAGACGATTTTACCAAATCAGTAGTGCATCAACAACATTCAGTTGCTATTTTTTCATTTCTTTTTATTAAGCTGACCCAAAAATGTTTTCATAGTGAAGTAATTCATTTACTTTTTTCAATGAACCGACATAATATTTTAATGAAATTAACATTGTAATATTGTCGATTCCTTTACTAGTTTTCATCATTTATAAACTGACAAGAAGTAATTTGTGAACCTCATGCTGTTGGAATCTCATTATGTTTAAGTTGTTGGTGAAATAAAATTTTGTCGATTCTTTTCTTTCAGTTTTTCATACTACTCAGAAAAAAAGTTTTATTGTCTTTTATTCCTTGTCAAAACATAAATAATATTTTTTTCAAATGACGTCAATTAGTATTCACTATAACTTCTTTTTTTTGAAAATATCTAATATTTGTTGGTAATATAGTTTTTCAGGAGGGATGGTTTCAAGAATATATAACATTAGAATATTTTAAAGCTATTATAAAAAAATTAATACTCTATTATAATAAATAACAGTTGAATGTCGATAAAATTAAATTACCATTATTATGTGAAGAAATGTACAAATAAACATGAAGTAACACAATGCGTAAATGCCAGCTTTATAATCCTTTGGTGGATTAATAAAAAAAAACTGTATTATAATAAATAACCCTGCCGCGTGAAGGTAAAGAGCAGTAAGTGCGAGAATAAAGATTTTGAGTTTGTCAATTTAAATTTTTTTCACCCGACTGCGGCGAATTCCAAAAAGACAGTTATGTGTTTGACCTGTATGTATGTACACATAACCGTCCTATTGGCTTTGCAGCAGTCGGGTAAAAAAATACATAAATTGGCAAACTCAGAATCATTTTTCATGCACTAATTGGTCTTTACCCTCACGCGGCAGAAGAGTTGAATGCCGAGGAAATAAAATTAACAGGTACCGAGTAATAAAATGTAATAACACCGAAATAAAATGCTCGCCTAAATTCACAATGCAAGTCACTATACCAAAATAATTTCATATTTCGGCACAACATTAACAATACGTCTTACAGAGGACATAGGACTGACTGATACGATGTGCTCTGGAAGCGAATTTTTGGCGCTAATTCGATACTCGCATATGCACGAGAATGCCCGAAGGTAATCAATTCCCTTCTCACAACGAAATAGGATAAATTCCACAAATGTATTGGACAATACCACCAACAGTTTTGGTAATCCAACAATTTGCATTTTAACTATATCAGTTCTTTGACAAACAAAATTGTCGATTACGCAAACTGTTGGTAGCTATGAATGCCTATTTGATGTTGATAAGAAATGCACATCAATATTCTGGATTTGCTAAGGCATTTGCTATTTTGTTTTAGTCACGAAAATATTTGCAAAATAGAGTTGTTACGGCAGCAACTTTCTATTTGAAGATTTCGACAACAATGAGGTAGACATACTGACAAAATATGTGTGTGTGTGTTTGGATAAATTTAATTACAGCTGGAGTAACTAAAGTAGTGAATTCCTGATAATTGTTTTGATTTTAGCACCATTTTTTCAACAAATAGATATTGTTGAAATTAACAACTATTTTCTAACTGTGTAGATTTGATGGTGATTACGTAATAACCACCGAGTTTTTTGGGAACCGGTTCCGGAAATTATACTACTACATACCAATTAATTTTTCGCGAATGGAGAAACTCAGTTACTTGTATTCTGAGTTTTGCCTTTCAGAAAAAAGTTATAAATGAAAGATACTTCTTTTTTTCATTAGAAATTTAAAAAAAAACTGAACCGACGAAAAAAGCAACCGAAAAGCAAAAAATAAAATGAACCTTTTTATTCTTAATAACTGAGCTCCTAAACTCACGTAAGTAAACAATTCTGAGGCGGCGCCAATCAAACAAGCAAATTAATTACGGTAAGCGAAAAAGGATGGCAGCAGGGTGCGTGGCGGCGGTGCGTCCCTTCGCCGAAAATTTCCGAGCGAGACGGCTACCCGAACGGACACACACGTGAGGGCACACGACGTTGCGAGTGGACGTGCGGAGAGCGCATTTTTTACTGTTATCGTTTATCGCTGGAGATTTCACGTTGCATTTTTATTTATTTTATTTTGATCATTTCTTCAAAGTAACATCAGTTACAGTAGTTTAGGAGCTCAAGGTTCATTTTATTTTTGGCTTTTCAGTTTCCTTTTTCGTCGGCTTAATTTATTGTTGGAGAGTTTTAATTTTTATTTTTGGTGGCTAAAATATAATAATTGCTACCTACTTAATTTGGATAACTTTTTGAACCCTTAGGTACGCACCCATCATAATTTAACTATTAACTGTTATATACTATAACTAGCTGAAACCGGCGACTCCGTCCGCGTTGAATTTTGTATTTTCGGTGACGACTATTACGAATTCACTCACCCCTTTAGGGACGAAATTTCTAAAAATACTAAAACGTATTTTTATTCGTTACATTGACCTCAAATATCAATTTTAATGACCCCAACTTAAAAACTAACCGAACCCCATACAAACTTTCACCCATTTAAGGGTTCGATTTCTAAAACACTGCAATACATACATACATGATTTATAACAGACTTCAAATACCAATTTTTGACTCCAACTTGAAATCTAACGGAATTCCTATTCAAACTTCCAATCCCAATTTAACCGCCCTTACCCCTTTGTGGGTTGAATTTCCAGAAACAACGAAATATGTATTTTTTATTTGTAACAAAGACTTTTCATGATCCCAACTTCAAAACTAACTATACAGACTTTCAACCCCCATAATTACATCCGCAGATGCAAGACTTTTACCGGAAAAAGGACCCCGTCAAATTACGAATTGGATCTATCCAGTAAACTCACAAGGACGAAAGTTTTCTGCCAGATGTTTCTATCGTAACCTCACCAATGGAGAGAAAGTTAAAAGGAAGTGGCTGATTTACTCCACAACAAGAGATGCGGTTTACTATTTCTGTTGCAAACTTTTTGTTAAGTCTTTGACCCACTTCTAATAAGGAAGGGTATTTGATAGGAAACATTTGTCATTAATGCTAACAGACACTGAAAGAGTGACTCCCATAAAAAAAATCGGATCTTGGTTAAACTTATCAAATATGTTATCTAAGGGAGTTTTTTCGTTTCGTCATTCGGCCAGACACAAGTGGAATATTATTTTAAAATTTCAGGCAACGACACGCGGTGTTCCCAAGCGGTCACCCATCCAAGTACTAACCGCGCCCGACGTTGCTTGACTTTGGTGATCAGACGAGAACCAAAATCAAAATCAAAATCAAAATCAAAATGGTTTATTTTCCTATAATTAATTACATTCTAAGAACCTTAAGTAGGTTTCAGCTCGGTATTTACATTACATCCAGAATCACATATACATTCGACGAAGTCTTTTGGAGATCCGCCGAGGTGCATGGGACTTAGATGGGGTGTAGGAGTAAGGAGGGAATCACACATCTCTCTCTTCATGTTTCCATGGTGGAGGGATGTTTGTTCGAACTCTAAGCGCCCCGCACAGCCCTAGTGTTAAGGGCAGTGGGAGGTACCTCCGCTGGTGTTGGCGGATATACCCGTATTACCTTGTGAATCCCGTTGAAAATCGTTGGGGTTTCGCACGCCTCCCGCATACGCCCATGCGTGCGTTTTTTATTTATGGATATATTATCCTATTGCCACGTATAAGTTTCCTTGTGTTTAAAGTTCTATAGATTTGCCAGAAAAAGTAAGATTAAAAAACTGGTTTGAGAAGATTTAGTCTAAGATTGTTACGTCTTATTGTATGTTATTTTTATTATTTCTAATAAAGTTATGGTGTTATTTGTGTTATATATACTATTTATAGTTTCTATATTACAATTTACGTTTTACTTTTTTAATTTCACTTTTTACATTGGGGGAATAATAACTCTCTCGTGATATAAATCAAGAGACTTGTAGATTAGTCCTCCATGCTTTCTGTATATGTTGTGATGCGCCCTAATCCCAGTGACATTTCTCGTCAGCGGGCTCTTAGGGAGAAAGAACTTATAAAATTTGTAAGAGAGTTGCTCTATGTAGTCAAATATCGAAGATATGTTCGTGATTTCCCTCAGGTCGTCCAGTCGGATGTATCTATCACTGTTTGTGATGATACGGAGTACCTTGTTCTGCATCCTGTCCATTTTCAACAAAGTTGTTTTGGGCAGGCTGCAGAACACCGGACAGGCGTATAACATTGCCGGCCGAATGATCTGCTTATATATAAGTAGTTTGTTTTCTATGGCCAGATTAGAATTTCTGGCAATCAGAGGGTACATTCGCTTTATAGCGGCTGAAGCCCTCTGTATTGCCAGGTTTATGTGTTTATGGAATGTTAGACGTCTGTCCAGCAGCACCCCCAGGTACCTTACAGACTCCGACTCGTCAACACTAGTGTTTTTTATTTTCAATTTCCTAAAGATCTTTATGTTTTTCTTTTTCCGTGTGAAATTGATTATCTCAGTTTTATTTTCATTAAGCGTGATCTTGTTTTTCTCTAAATACGGGACGACCTCCCTATTGAGGTGGATCTCTACTTGCCTTGCGGCCACCTCGCTCGCAAACGAGTGCGCATATACAGCGGTATCGTCCGCGTATATGGCTACACTCGTACGAGCAAACATAGGGAAGTCGTGCGTAAATAGAGAATACAGATGTGGTGACAGGCAGGAGCCCTGTGGGACACCTGCTCCGACTGAACGCACTTCAGACCTTGTATTTTCTACTCTCACTCTGAAAGTCCGCTGACTAAGATAAGACTCTAGTATTTTCACCATGAATAAAGGCATGCGTGCCTCCACCATTTTCGTGATAAAACCCTCTGTCCAAACCGTATCGAAGGCTTTCTTCATATCCAGCAGGACCATGACTGTATTTAGCCCCTGGTGAAAGGACTCCTTCACTCCGTGGACAATTCGGACTATCTGGGAGGTTGTCGATCTTCCCTTTCTAAATCCGAATTGTTCCTCCGGAATGAGTTTCATCCTCTCCTCCAGGCGGACTAAACGCTTAAGAAGGATTTTGTCAATGATCTTGGCTACAGTGCTCAGCAAAGAGATGGGTCTGTAGCCATCTATGGCCGTTTTATCCTTACCAGGCTTTACTATTGGAATAATCTCAGCCTCTTTTAGACTTTTTGGATAATATTGGTACTTGATAATGGCATTAATGATGTATATAAATTGTACTATAGTTTTTCTGGGCAAGTTCCTGAGCAGAACCGCGTCTACCTTGTCCGGCCCAGGTGCCTTGTTACGTGGAAGTTTGTTAATTGTATCTGCGAGTTCATCGTAGGTTGTTAACATTTTAGATAATGTTTTTGGGGGAATTTCAACTGGAGGTGAGTTCCTAATGCCCTCACTAACTATTTTCGCTCGTTTCTGCTCCTCCGTAACATCAGGCCCTGCGATGTGCACGTTATGGAAATATTCAGCAATCAGTTCCGCTTTTTCCGGATCAGTCACCGCCCGTGTTGGACCACTCTCTATGGTGGGCATTGGCTCGTATCGTTTCTTGATACGTTTTGCCATCCTCCATAGAGAGTTGTCCCTCACATCAAGCTGCTCGAGCTTACTCTTCCACGTCTCATCATTGAATCTCTTAATCTCTGTTCTAACAACATTGGCTATACTTCGATAATTGTCTCTGTATACGATATTCTTTGTTTGTTGCCACTTTTTCCTCTCTCTTTTTTTGAGAGATATCAGATTCCTAATGTGCCGTGGAAGGGGGTCTCGATCAGCTTGTACCACTATTGTTTTGGTCGTTTTTTCTCTGGCCTTCTGTATGTTCTCAAGGAACTTGTCAACTTCAAGGTCCAGATTTTCATTAGTAATATGCATGTTAATCTTCGTGTTTTCATTAAGCATACGTCTGAACTCGGCCCAGTTGGTGCTCCTGTAATCGAACAGTTTCTTAGTAACTCTTGGGTTAAGTCTGTTCTTTAACAGGAACACCACCGGGTCGTGGTCAGACGTAATAGCGTTGATAGTTTTAAGTTCGCCCAGATCTCTTACGTTCTTATTAATGACCAAATCAATAGTGGTTGGTGTTGACCCGTTATTGGGGAAATGAGTCGGTTCGTTTGGAAACTCAATAATTATATTATTGCTCTCCGAATATTCCCACAACGTGCGCCCGTTGGCATTAGACTGAGTAGTGCAGTTCCACTCAGGTCGTCTTGCGTTGAAATCTCCAACTAGCAATACCTTATGCCCAGTGTCTAATAGACTATCTAGGTCGATAGGTCTAAATTTGTTTCTTGGCTGGTTGTAAATTGCATATATATGCGTGCCGTCTTCCAGACTTATTCCAACGTGTTCAATTGAACTTTGCTTGGGGTTTGGGACGGTAAACGGTATGCCGTTTCTGACCAAGATGGCCACACCTCCAGCCCTCGGTGCATTTGGCCTGTCCGCCCTGACCACTCTAAATCCTCTCAGCCTAAAGTCAAGCCCCTGCCGGAGCTTGGTTTCAGACAGAAACATTATATCTACGTTTTGGGTATTGATGAAGTCAACTAGGAGCGAGTATTTGTTACTTACTCCATCAATATTTAACATGCATGCCTTTATTGGCATTAGAACGCATCACCCCCTCTCTCTGAGTACTTATAAAATGCCAATAGCTCCTCCCATGGATTATAACAATTTTCAAGATCGCGAATTAATGCGTCTAATTTTTTATTCATTAGTGTCAGATCCACTAACTTTCCTATTTTTGCAATTTTATTCATTACTGATTCAAATTCATTATTCGTTTTCACCAGGCCCGCGCGGAACGCTAGAGTTCACCTGTGGTGGGATAGGAGGGGATCCATGGGTTGCTTGAACTTCCTGCCTTCTACTTCTATTAGGATGGACCTCTTCTCCTCTCGCCTCGGTCTGGCGGGGGGTGGTCGCCATAGTTTGAACAGTTGAGCTTGATGAACCAGTTCCTGGGAGTGGTTTCTTCCATGCATTATCTTGTGGTGATTGTGCGGGGACGAACCTCCCTCCTTTATTTTTGGCTTGATTCTTTCTCTGTTCTATCTCCTCCAGTCTTTTGTGATATATTTCGCAATTGGTACTTTTCGATTGGTGTTCTTTCCCGCAATTTGCGCATTTTGCGGGACCATTTGTATTTGTGCATAGCCTTGTTTCATATTTCTGCGCATTTCATGCATCTAGGTTGTCTACTGCAATTGGAGGTGGCATGCCCCCATCTCTGGCACCGATGGCATTGTACTAGTTCTCTATCGGTTTTTCTGTTTTCCCAGTGGATAACTGTATATAATAGTACAGTTACTCGTTTTCTGAGCCCATTTAAGGTATAGTTGCTTGGCAAAATTACCATATATGTGGCATTCATTGTGCCAAATTTGAATACTTCCAGGGCTTTTATTTGATGCTCTTTTTCTAAGGCTTCCATCACTTCTTCGGGGTTCGGAGTGTGGTCTAGTCCTTTCATTATAAATGCATGGGTTTTTTCATCTGCTGGAGTATATGTGTGATATTCAGATTTACCTTGGTCAAGGACTTTTCGTACTGCCCTGAAATCATCCATAGTTTTAGTGAAAATCTTTGTGGAATTCGGCTTGTGTTCTTTTATGGGTCTTTCTTTGGTCACCTTCCCCAACTTGTCCATGATATATTGGTTTACATTCCTTCCTTGAGACGAGAACCGGTAGACTTCAACGTGGTATGGTCGTTGCCCCATCTAAGGGAGTTACTATGAATGAAAGTCAATTACGTTCATGGCATGTAGGAAAAAATACTGGTATCGTGTCATTGAAAGAATAATTTCAGCAATGCAATTTTTATGTCGTAAATGTTTAGCTTTTCGTGGTAGATCTGAAAAATGATATAAAAATAATAACGGAAACTTCTTGAAATTAGTAGAAACGTTCACCAAATTTGATTCTGAAATGGAGCAACATGTTCGACGCACACATAAAAATCAAAGCAGCGACAGCGGTAGCGGTATGACAAACTATTTAGGCGATAAAATTCAAGATGAATTGATAAATTCAATCGGCTCGAAAGTAAGAACTACCATTTCAGATCTAGTGAGAAAACATAAATAATACTCTATAATCCTCGACTGTACACCGGATATGAGTCATACGGAACAATTAAGTGTAGTTTTGGGGTTTGTTTTATTAAACGAGTTGACGGAAATTTTTTTAAATACGTGAACATTTCATTTTATTTTGCCCTATAGTTGATTCTACTGGTGCTGGCTTGTATAACTATGTGACAGATTTATTAGTAGAACTAAATTCAAGTATATATGATTGCGAGGACGAGGATATTATAATGGAGCAAACAT
The DNA here is from genome assembly GCA_018342105.1 of Gonioctena quinquepunctata. Lineage (NCBI taxonomy): Eukaryota > Metazoa > Arthropoda > Insecta > Coleoptera > Chrysomelidae > Gonioctena > Gonioctena quinquepunctata. The sequence continues at coordinate 177,203 of JAFIRS010002297.1, read as the reverse complement.
GCGTGAAATACACAGTGGATTATAAACACGAATCTTAAATATAAACCCGCGAGTATTTTTTGTTCCTTGTTCGCGCACTCATTAAATTAAATTATAACAATGCTGCTAAAATTTCTTTCGAGGTGTCCGGATTCTCTGACATTGCTCAAGAGATCTGTGTTTTTTTTTCGCGTAAACCAAAAGATGGTCAATTTTGAAAACGTGCCTTACAGATTCAACTTTAAAACCACTATCTGATACACGCTGGTCCAGTAGAATAGACGCTATAAAACCTTTGAGATATCACATTGGTGAGGTTTTGATGCTCTTTCAGAAGTAATGGATTCATCCGCATCTTCAAAGGATTTAAGTACATCACACCTAGCTCGATCGCTCGTAACAAAAAACCAAAACTACAATTTTTTATGTTCTGTAAATTGTAAATCGATGCAGAATCAAAGTATAAATCTGAAAGCTTGTTTGGACTGTCTAAACAAAATTAAAACATTTTTTTCAAACTTAAGAGATGATAAGAATTTAGCGAACTTCTTGTAAATGCCAGGGAGCTGGCCGAAGAATCAGAAATTGCATCAAATTTTTTATCTTCACAAACAGTTCGTCAAAGAAAAGAGAAAAGACAGTTTGATTATGAAAGTACTGGCAAACTAATAACAGACCCGAAAACGAATTACAAAGTAAAAGTATTCTTCTCTATACTAGATACGACCTTATCATCTCTTTATGAAAGTTTCAAGGGGTTGGAGCAATTTAATAACATTTTAAGATTTATTTATCAAATGTTCAGCTTAAATTAAGAAGAATTGAGAAACTCGTGTGAAAATTCGTAAAGAATCAGATATTGAAGCAAATGACTTATTTGATGAAATTATTCGTTTAAAATGCCACTCACCAGAGCAAAATGAGTTAGATCATCAGTTAATTTTAGAGAACAATTTAATTTCAACATTTACAAATACGGCCGTGGCAATACGAATTTTTTTAACGCTACCAGTATCTGTAGAATCGGGAAAAAGGTCTTTTTCAAAATTAAACTTAATAAAAACCTTTTCACGATCAACTATGGCACAAGAGAGACTCAGTAATTTGGCAATTATGTTCATAGGAAGTCACCTTATGTATTGTATTCCTTTAGACGAGTTGATTAAAGATTTTACCGAAAAAAAGGCAAGAAAAGAGTGCTTCCAATAAGTTATTTTGTTCTTTTTTTTCTGTTATGCAACATTTTTATTGTTTTGTCAGTTTTGTTATTACCTTACTCCATTACGATCAACTGTCATTACTGGATTCACTCGATTTTTATATTCTACGCGATGTAACTTTATTGGAATGCTTATCACTGTATTTTCCGGAAATTTTAAGTGTTAAATTGCTATTACGTACCGTGATTAAAATAATATCTTGTGTTATAATCTTATACCGGATGATCTCTTGTTTTAGTAACCTCAGGAGAATTATGTTCGATTTGCTTATTGTGATTATGTTTTTCATTTTTTATTGCGAAACTGACTAGAAACTTGGCGGATTGGATTTAGTTGACATTACTGTGGTATCAGTCAATTGATTTATCACTTGGCTTTTCATTTTCTTAGTGAAATGTCATGACCGTCGGGATAGCCATGTTTAATAGACTTTTCTCTATTATAATATGAACTAAGTGAACATGTTACTGTACTGACTTTTGTTTTCAGAATAACCCTTTCTTTGCCGATGAGTCGCGTTTTTATAGAAATCTGTCCTTCCACGACGGTGGCTTTTGTTTGTTCGCGGAGGGGAAAAACTGTTTGTTACCGTAGTTAATCTTTCACTTGTCATAATGAATCACTTTTTTAGTAATTAATGGCTCTTTAAGTTAGCGGACACGAATACAAAAAAAAATTAAATGATTTATTTAGTTCGTGGTTCTGTTGCATTTAATTAGCTGTCAAAACCTATGAATTATAGCGTATTTGTTTACTCTAGAAATTCCTCAGATAGGCCTGATGTCAGAAGTGATGATTGGTTTATGGGTCGTTTGTAGAAAAGAGGAATTTTTTCCCATATGCATTTCTTGTCTGGCGGATGACAAGACCTTGTGTATCAGTTTGGTCGCGTATTTGATTTCAAACTTTATTTTTATTCCCTAGTGAATTTCTTTTCTGGCTTCAGAGGTCTTATTTATTTATAATTTGTTTTTCCTGATAATTGAAATTTTTCTGTACTTATGAGGCATGACACTTTAAAAATATTCCCAATTTTAACACGGATTTCAATTTTAAAACAGATTTTGGCCAATAAAAACACATACTTTTCATTGTGAAACGAATTTCCGGCCTATAGAAATACGAACTTGGGGATAATCAAGAAATATGTTTGTACATACTTGTTTGATATTTAATTTTAATTGACATTCAATCACAACGCCTCAAAAGAACCTATGCCGAGCAGTAAAGAATTATCTTGTACACCACCAGAAATTGTTGTTTTTATTTTATTATTTATTGATCGTAGAAAAAATAGTGTATGCAACGATCATGTAATGGCTACTAATACACTCGCACACGGTTTACGACACTCGCCTCCGGCTCATGTCGTAACTTACCTAGTGCTCAGGTATTAATAGCTATCATCACATGATCGTTGCATAATATACTATTTATTTTTACGTTTAAGTTGAGTTTTTAAGTTTTACTTAATATCTGTTTCGACGTGTGAGTGATAGGTACTTCGACAATTGGTCAAAAATAACCATTTAATAAGAGAATAAAAAAAATGGTTTATGAAAATTGGAGGGAAAATCGACTGAATATTCTCAACAAATGATTTCCTCATCATGATTCAAACTATATAATATTATTGAAAGTTACTAATGCTAAGAGTAATCATTTGTCACTTTATCAATTTAAAGATTAAAGTCTATACTCCAATTCTCCAAATTCAATCAACTATACTTACCTGAATAGATAAATATGTGTGTGTATATTTGTGTATAGGCATAGGTGTAGAGATATGTGTTTGTTGTTACCAAATATTCTAGAATATTTCACTTCTTATTTCAAATTTAGAACCACATGTACACGAAATCATATTAAATCACGTACAAGCCCTAGCTTCTTCGGAGCTAAAGCTTCTGTGATATCATCTGTTTTTTCACTTCCTCAGTACTTTTACTACTATTACTATTGCTAAAACTAATTCTATTGTAAATTCCATGTGTAGTTTTGTAAAAAATTTCATTCTTGTAATGTAATATTCATATTGTGCTCACTATCTGAAGAATAACATCTATGATTCGCTCACTTTGCAGGCAAGCACTGCAGATGACTTTATAGATTGAAAACGCTCTGCGATTAACAAAAAAAGATTAAATTGCACAAAATACAAAATTAAGACTAGTGGTTCTGCCAAACTACTTGAAGTACTTCTTCAATGTTATTATATTCTCTGTACATAATATGAAGATTGAATTTTATTCGAATTCAATACATAATATGTATGGTAAAAACTAATTATAAATATCAATAACATAATTTGAACAATTGGTGATATTGACCCCAGCTGACAACGTAGTTTTCTATGTAGCATTAATTTCCGTTTTTTCCATGGAAGTCTCTCCAAGGATGAGAACACGCTTTCAACGCACTAAAAAGTGAAAAATATTTCAATATTCTATGATTATGCCAAAAAGCGTGGGGTGGGGTGCTTTGTCGAAATCAATTAAAATAGTCCAAGATCCCAGAGCCGGCAAACCCACGTCATTTTGGCAAAGCTGAAATTTTGAGTATGAGTAGTGTGATATGTAGTTAAGAACATATGCATATTTCCTAGCTTGAAAGAGGGACCCTCGCACAGCCCTACTACTCCCACTCTCTACCTAGAACAGAATATGGTAAAAATAGTTGAATCTGTGACAAACGAACAAGCCATAGGGTGGGGGAGCCAGTTAGCCGGCCACTACCGCTTCTCGGCCACATTGCCATAATAACCCAAAAAATAATCATCTCTCTTGAAATACTTACCGACTGGTGTAAATTCGTTTCCCGGCCACTTATTCTGTGCCTAATTCAAAAAAATTACCCCTAACGGCAAATGAGCAAATCATAAAAATGTTTCAAGGGCTGCATGCATGTGCTGTGTTCAAACATAAATTATTTTCAGCGGAAAATTTAGTGGACAAGTGTTTTTGAAATAGTAAGTACATAGTTTACTACTTTAATATTGCATGTGCATTATGTTTTATAGTATTTCTAATCCCAATTGGACCGATATAAAAAGTTTCGTGAAGGATTTCTCTTTCCAATTGCCGCCTTGACATAGGCGTCGGTATATTATTTTCCAGTGGTAATTTTTCAGTTACTTATTCTTACAATCATAGCAATTCATCACCCCATGTAAATGTAAACACATGTTATCTCAACTGAATTTCATTATTTGTTTCGAAAGGTCTCCAGAAAGCCATATTTATAAAATTATTTTCAATGGATAACTCCTAACCTCACCAACACACGGCACTGATTAATAAGGGATATTGTGAACTGGGTAAATCATGCGGCTCCAGATAACAGATGTCCAATCCAGCTAGCTGAGCTTTTATTAATAATATAATAATAATGATGTTTATTCGCCATTTTAGAATTAAAATACAGTGCATTGACAAGTTAGTCTTAACAATTTGGGAAAAAACATTAGAGATACTCAAAAAAGTTCCGTAGAACTTGTCTATGAGAAGAGAATATATTTGATAGCGCCTTTACTAATAATCTGGGCAACTAGGTCCACATCACTTAACTTTTTTATGATTGTACTAGGAACGCTTTGAAAGTGAGAACACTAATAGTATATCAATTTCCCTTTTGCCAGGCAGTGCATATGGACACTCCTCGTAGTGCTCTTATTTTGATTGTCGTTCCAATTGGGATTAGAATAACTATACAATACTGTGATACCCTAGAACTGATTATTCAATCCAAAATATATCATAATTTTCAAGTTTCACAAATAACCATTAGGTGGCCGGTAAACTAGACTCTGTAAAATTCACTTCTCAGCCATGGTGGCCGAGAACAGGAACAAATCCTTTCTGATGCTATATCTTTCTCTTTCTCTTTACGTGACAACATATGCCCTTATCAGTCTCCATTTTTTGGACATCGAGAATAGTTATTTGTGCAACCAGTTGGGAAAAGCACTATTTTTCCTTTGATTATGAAACACGCAATGCGTCCTAACGTGTCAAACACTGACATGAGAGATTTCAGAACCTTTCTTTTTGTAGGTGTATTATCATGAGATTTTGTGTATCCAATTTGAATGAGAACTCATCCTTATCTGGATTCCACCAAAGACCTAATACTCTGTGCATGGAACATTCGTCGATATTCTTGAAACTTGCCAGTAACATACTTTCTGATAATTTTTTTCGAATTATTGGCGAATTCGTTATCCAATTGACAACTTCGAATCCTGCTAGTTTCTGTATTTAACAGACTTCCCAGATGGTATTCAGAGCTCCTTCGGTGTCTTCGGAATCAAGATAGTCATCAACATAAAATTTATTTATCAAAGCTGTTTTGATTTTCGGATCGCTTGCCATTTTCTTGGCAATCCAATTTTTCACGAATTGAGGGCACACAGGAGAACACGTAGCTCCAAAAGTCATAACACGCATTTCGTAGGTATCTGGATTGCAGCCATTTCCCAAATTTCTCCAAAGGAAACGTTGGGCACAACTTCCTGATTAAAACCCTATGGAACATTTCTCGGACGTCTCCGCAAAATCCATATCTTATCTTGTCAAAATAGTCTTTTCCAAATGCCTCGTTCTGCCGACATTTCTTCTCCATATAGCGTAATCTTTGTAGTGCTCTATATCTGCTTTCAGGTAACTGGACGTCATCACTTCGCCAGATAAGGCTTATTTCATACCTTTCACCAACTTTTTGGATTGTCTCGTTCATTGTCCTCAATGCTTTCTGATTTGAATATTCGCAATAACCAAAATTCCAAAAGAAAACGAGTCATGAAAAATAGGGTTTCTCAACGTGTTTCACACAATATTTTTTCTAATTTTGATATGTGATCCTTTTTAATGCAAGTTGAATATATTAAAAATATATATTTAAAAAAACTGAAGAACCCGCTTTTAACGCACTTAGAATTGAAAAATAATTTTAATTTTCAACCACTATGCCAATATCACCAATTGTTCAAATTATGTTATTAATATTTATAAGTAGTTTTTACCATACATATTATGTATTGAATTGGAATAAAATGTATCTTCATATTATGTACAGAGAATATAATAACATTGAAGAAGTACTCCAAGTAGTTTGGCCTCAAAATTATAAAAAAATGTATTCCTGTATTTCTTGCAACTGGTGGTGAAATTTACTTTTCATCACCGGTTGCGAAAAATTTTACTTTTGCAACTGGTGATGGAAAGTAAAACATTTGATAACGTCAACGAGTTTTTAAAAGTGTCACTTTAAATGTCAAACTTAGAAAAACTAAGTTTCATACTCGGTTACCTGAGGAGCAGCTGGGTAGCCGAATAGCCATGCACCTATTTTTGGCCACCTTAAAAATCACGCCTATCCTAGGTGGCCGAAAAAGGCTGCCTGCAAATATTATAGATGTGATCACTGTATCTAATTTTCATTCTATTTTAATTTGCTCCAGAAGAAGTTTTTCATACTTTTTATACCTAGTTACCTATTCTATATATTTTTTATTTGCAGAGGAGCTATTTTCATTCGTTATGTAATTTTATATGTATTTTAGCTGAATAAACATTATTAGAGAGTTTTCATATTTATTCAATAATCACCTATGAAATTGAAAAATAAAAACTTTTTAACAAAAAAAAACCGACGAAAACAGAAACTGAAAAGTAAAAAATAAACATTTTTATTAGTAACTAATCTCCTAAACTAATGTATGTAACTAATTTTGAGTAGGCGCCAAACAAACAAACAACGAAAATCATTGAATTTCTTGAAAAAAATATCAAAACGCCACCGCGCATCCTGCTGCCATCATTTCACGCTTTACTTAATTCAATTGCTAGTTTATTTGGCGCCGACTCAAAATTAGTACATACATTAGATTAGATTAGTTTTTGATTAAAATGTTCATTTTTTACTTTTCAGTTTCTGTTTTCGTCGGTTTCATTTTTTGTTAAAAAGTTTTTTTTTTTTTTTGTAGTTGAAAACTACTAATTACTACCACCTTAATTTGTGGTTACTTCCAAAATACTCACTTACCCACCATACTTCAACTATTAACAGTTGAATAATATGATTATGTACTTTAACTATTTATTGTGATACAGGGTGATTCAAAAGTACTTTGACAAACTTCAGGAGGGATTTCTCACAATATTCTAATATGAAATGTCCAAATGAATATTCGTCCGGAGACGCTTCGTTTCCAAGATACAGGGTGTTAAGTTTTATTTTTATTTTCGTTTTTTTCAAATAACTTTCGAAATACTAACCTTAACTAAACGATAATTGGTATTGAGAAGTTTTTTGAGGTGTCGAATTGGAATTCGATGTTATTATTGCTCTTACTCATAGGGAACGCCACCTACACGTCTTTTTTTTTGAAATTTTATAACTTATTTGAGCGTATATCTACCACATTTTTCAGTGGAAAAATCAATTCCTCTATCATATCTACGTAAACAAGCTACCCCTGTTACAAGTCGCTATAAGCAACCGTTTTCTAGATATTTGGACTGGAAAATTTCAAGTCGATTATTTGATAATCGATGCGTGTTGAAGTTATTGGAAATAAATTTGACGTTTAAGTAAGTAGTTTTGGTTTTTTGTAGGAGGCGCCAGCTATTCTATTTATTTTTACTCGTTTGAAATAGTTACTTTTGTATCAAGGGTACAATATCTGTACTTGTTTTAATAAAATTTGCAAAATATATCGACATTTTATTTCGAAAATTTTTGAATATGTAGAATAAAATAAAATAAAGGAAACTAAATTGTATTCAAATAAATTGTTCAAAGTGTCCACCTTCAGCGTAGATACGGGCATTCAGTCTTTTAGTCATTAAATCTCGTACCCGCTCAAAAATTATTGGTGTGTTTCTTATCGTTTCACAGGCGTCTACTATTTGGTTTCATATATCTTTCTCGTTCGCTACTTGAGTTCTATAAACGTGTGACTCCAAATGTAACCAAAAATAAAAATCTAGCGGGTTTAGATCTGGAGACCTTGGTGCCCACGCCTGGTTAGGTTCTTCTTCACCCCTACCGATCCATCAATTTGGTTAGACAGTGTTAAGGAACTCCCTGGCTACAACGTTGAAATGGGCCAAAGCCCCATCATGCATAAACCACATGCGGATACGAATTTCTGATGGTACATTCTGAAGTAGTCCCGGCAATTCATTTTTTAAACAGTCTCTGTAAGTTGCGTCATTCAGTCGGAACGGAAGAAAGAAAGGACCTCTGAAGTAATTATCAATTATTGCTGCCCACACATTTACAGAAAATTGATACTGATAATGTCTTTCACTAACTGCGTGCGGATTTCCCAGAGCTAAAACATGGTTGTTATGAAAGTTTGTGATAGCCTTTCGGGAGAAGTTTGCCTCGTTCGTGAAGAATACATATTTTTAAAATTGAGGATTTCCAGCCAATTTTCTCAAAAACCACTAACACATAGTAATGCGTTGGAGAAAGTCTCGTGGCAAAAGAGCTTGTACCCTTTGAATATGGTATGGATAACATTGTTGATCGTGGATAATTCTCCAAACTGTGAACTGAGAAGAATTGAGAGCTACAGCAATTATTCTTGTACTTGTTTCTGGATTCTCCTCGAGAGCGTTCAAAACAGCTTCTTCCAATTCTGGGGTTCGGACTGCTCGTGTTATTCCAATAATATCAGCTGCCTGTTTCTGCCAAACGACGGTGGAGACTGGTAAATGTTGGAGCTGAAGGCAATACTCGATTAGGAAATCGCTTCTGGTAAATACGTCTTGCTTCGCGCGCGTTGCCATCCGCAAGGCTATAAACGAAATGCAAATCGGCTCAATGAGCATTATTGTTTAAATAATCCATTTTTTCAAAATTAGTGTTTTAAAACTTACAGAAACTTCAACAGAACAACAAAACGTTCAACTGTCACATAATATATATTACCAAAACTACTTACTTGACGTCAAATTACATTCCTGAGCATTCTTGTGAAAAATGCAAAATAATGGTAATAACTTCAACACGCATCGATTATCAGATAATTGACATTTCAATTTTCAAGTCCAAATATCTAGAAAACGGTTGCTCATAGCGACTTGTAACAGGGGTAGCTTTTTTACGTAGATATAATAGAGGAATTGATTTTACTACTGAAGAATGTGCTTGAGGTACGCTCAAAAAAGTTATAGATCTTCAAAAAGAGAAAAACGTGTAGGTGGCCCCCTACAAGTAAGAGCAATAATAACATCAGGTTCGAATTTTACACCTCCAAAAACCTCTCAATACCAATTTTCGTTTAATTAAAGTCAGAATTTCGAAAATTATTTGAAAAAAACCAAAATAAAAGTAAAACTTTAACACCCTGTATCTTGGAAACCAAGCATTTCCGGACATATATTCATTAAAACAATTCATATTAGAATATTGTGAGGAATCACCTCCTGAAGCTTGTCAAAGTACTTTTGAATCACCCTGTATGATACAAATTATTTTTGATAGTTCTGTTTGGTTTATTTCATCACCTTGTATATTCTAACATTTCATAGAATGTAATCATTGTGACGGAATTCAAATATGATCAACTATGACGTATACCCTATCATCCAAATCGGAAAACCCAGTACAAAGTTATGCCTTATAGAATCGGATAACGGACCAAAATTCAGAGGGTGAACGATCAATCTCCGCCCTTTTGCTACCCTTAGGGGTGAACTTTTTTTAATTCAAATTACACTAACTTTAAAGTAAACCCTATTCAATGAAAAAATAATCATGGGAATCGGACTCTTCTGTAAAAAGTTATGCGTGGTCATTCATAAAAAAAAAAGCGTTAGAGAACCTCCTCCTTTTTGATTTCGGTGGTTAAAAAGTAATTTTCAGTGCAAAAAATAGATTTGTAGAATAGAAAGGAAACATTTCAAAATTTTAAAATATATTTTTCAAGAAAAATCGAACATCAAAATGATGCTATCTAACAGAAAAACACAATTTTCGCGGCAAAAGCCGCACTGGACGTTGAACTAAACACATCTGATAGATATTGTGATGAAACGACCCTAACTTGACATAGGTAACTCCTCCGAGTTCCAATTTATTGGCCGAGAAGGACCCTAGTTCTGGCCGGTAATTGTCTAGCTCTGTCCAACAAACGGTAAAAAATGCATATTTCCCTTTTTTTTCCACTTAACTTCTTTTTTTTTTCGGGACAAAATGAAAATATATTTTGGGAATGATTGAAAAACATTCCATTCTTTCACCCATAAGAGTAGGAGAGCCTGTTAATCCACACCACTTTTATCAAGGACACCAATCGCAGAAAAATCGGTTGAGTGGCCGACAACCGTCTCACTCACCCTATATGTCCTGTCAGCAGAAAGTCATCCATTTGCCAGCAATATGATGTGAACTTTACGTTTACGAATGATATGCCATAGGGTTTTTTAAATCGCGTCCTGCTGCTTGCCCGCACGCCCCTGTTCACGTTGAGCCCACGCTTTTACATTCAGCGTACTAATTACTCATAAATTATAACATAAAACAGTCTCCTTTTGATCCCGAGGAGCATAAATAAACTCGGAGCTGTCAGTCACAACAACCAAAGGTAGATGAACCAAAAGCCTTTCGCAATGTTTATTGCGGCGTTAAACAGATCTTACAAGAATACAACTGTAAATCTCCGCTCAGCAGTTCGTCTCTCATAAATAATTTAAGCTCATACAGGCAGGCATCCACGACAGGTAATGAAATATTATTTCATTTATATTTGTAAATGGAGTCTCGACTTCAAAGGGCCTGTTGAAATGTTGATCCAATAAGTTTTGCTGTCTTTCAGAAATGAGCGAGTGTGGTTATCGTGAATTATCGATTCGTATCGTTATTTATGGGCGATTTCAACTTCGCGGGCATTGATTTATTATGGTTGAATTTTAACAGGAATATACAAAGTGACATAGTAAACTATTTATATTACTAGGTGCTGAGTGACTGCTTACAAAAAATTGTCAATAAAATTTGTCTGAGGCAATAGTTAACGCTGAAGAAAGAGCTATAGCTCACGCAGATTCAATAGATAATATCAAACTTTCAACAGAAAGGAAACAAGAGCGAAAGACAGTTAGTGGGTTATTACCAGAAGAAATTGACATAGAAAAAAAGGAAAAACCCAAAAGAAGATTTCGAACGGAGTTGAAGATAGAGGAAATTGAAGAAAGTAACGAAAGAAAGCAGATTATATCAGTTAACACCATATTTGCATGAAGAAAACATCAAAAGAATGTTAGGGAGATTGAAACATGCTCCAAATTTAGATGATAATTACAAAAATCCAATTATCCCACACCCAAAAAAATAATCGTCATCATTTCATCATCATTTATTTGATTCCATAGGACAATTTACATTGTATTGGTACAGTCATTTTATAAAGTATATACAACAGTTGATAGAGAAGTAGAGGAAGACATTATTTACACTATTTACAGTTCACTGGTTTTATACACAGTAATATAATATAATATAGTGAGAAATACAGAGACAAATCATACGAATACTATCTAACAGTGCTCGAAAAAAATTCATTCATATTGTAAAAACAGTTATCAATTAGGAATGTTTCCAATTTGGTTTTAAAGTCAATCAATGATTTACTAGTTTTTACGCAGTCTGGTAACTTATTGGAAACTTTCAAACCCATATGATCAGGTGACCTATATTATATTTTATTTTTTGAGATTGGTACATGAAAATGTCCTCTTTGTCGAGTGGAATAATTATGAAAGTGTTCAATAAGTAAAAATGTTTTCTCATTTTGAAACACAAATACATAACTCATATACAAATAGGCATGTTAAAGGCAAAATATTGTATTTGATAAACAATTCTCTGCATGATACTCTACATGGTATTTTGACAATGCATCTAATAATGCCTTTTTGGGCAATTGAAACATCCGATACATCAGTAGCTTTTCCCCAGAAACAGATACCGTACCGCAGTATCGAATCTACTTGTGCATGATACGAATTAATTAGTTTATTTGTTTCCAGTACATCTCTCAAATTAACGAAAAGAAATTTCAAGGAAGGTAACTTAGTTGTAATTTTTTTTACAGTGTTTTTTCCAATTTAGATTATCATCTAGATTGATGCCTAGGAATCTAATCGAATTGTGAATACTATACACCGAACTATTGTCAATGCTGAAGACCAAATCATCAACTCTCTTCTGGCTATGATGAATTCTGATAACGTCTGTTTTCTGAGTGTTTAAAAGCAAATTGTTATCGTTAAAATAATCCGAAACTTTGGTCATCAATTCTGAGCATTTGTTATCAAGTGCAGGTGTTTCTGCTGCCGAGATAATGAATGAGAAATCATCAGCATATGCAGCGTAATGTGTATCGCCTATAAAATGATCGAGTTGATTTACATATAGTATAAAAAGCACAGGACCTAAAATTTATCCCTGTGGTACCCCCATCTCTAATATCAAATTCTCTGATTTGAATTATCAAACTTCATTTTCCGAGAGAGCTTCTAAAGAAACGAATTGTTTGCGGTGTTGTAGAAAAGATGATATCCAAGATAAAAATGCACTCTTCAAGCCATACATTTCCAATTTAGCCAACAGTTTTTCATGATTGACACAGTCAAATGCCCTGCTGAGATCACAAAAAACTTCAGCAGGACATTCGCCTGCATCTACATAATCAACAATCTGTTTATAAAATGAAAACATAGCGGTTGACGTTGATATTTTCAATTGAAATCCATGCTGTTTACTTGTGATGATGTCAAATTGTTCCAAAAAAGACATGAGTCTGTCTAGAAAAACACACTCAAATACCTTTGAGAAACTATTTGGTACTGTAACAGCCCTATAATTCCCCATTTGTGTGGGATAATTTTTTTTAAACAGGGGTAACACTTCTCCAGTTTTCATATTCAGGGGAATACAATCAGTTTCAAATGATTTATTTACTGAATATGTGATAGGCTCAGATATAATTCGCATTATTCTTCTCAGAAGAAATGCTGGAATGTCATCTTTTCCTGCCGACTTTTTATTTTTCATTTTTGTATTAACAATTTCCAATAGTTCTTTCTCAGATAGTGGTTTCAAAAACATAGTTTCCACATTGAAATCATAGAATATGTGAGATTAACTGATGGAATCTTTCATCAAATCGATAGGACTTCAACAAAAAAATCATTAAATTTTTTAGCTACAGTTTTTGGGTCACTCATGACGATGCCTTCATGATTTCTGATGACAATTTCATTAGGCTTCTTTTTTTTATTTGTCAGTTCCCTCACAACATTCCATGAAGAACGTACAACATCATCGGAATTCACTATGAGTTCTTGATAGTAACCCTTTTTTGCATTCAATAGAGCGCAGTGCTTTTTTTTAGCTTCATTGCAAACTGATGTTAAACGGTTATCGCATATTTTCAGAGCGGATAAATCCTTCAGGTTACGATTCGAAGATACTACACATACCATCCACCCAACAAATTTTCTCATCGTACAAGTAACATTTACGTTTGGGAAAATGCACGTCAAAATGTGATAAGAAAATATTATAAAAATGATCAAATGCTTCATTGAAATCCTCTATATCATAAAGAGATGACAAATTTCAGTTTCTAAAGAATATTCGAAATTACAAATATTACCTTCATTGAAAATTCTTTTCATTTTCGATACCTTGGCCCATTGCCTCAATGATTTCAATTCTGCTAGTAGGTCCTGTGGTCTGAAATTGAACTGTCTATGACACAACAAGTGCCACTGTCATGTGAGCTTATAAAAATCTGGTCAATAATAGTACAGGTGTTATCAGTCACTCGAGTAGGCCACTGATCTATTGGAGTAAGATTAAAACGTGACAAAACATAACAAAGAGATTTAAAATGAGTATTTTTATACAAATCAAAATTAAAATCGAATTGACGAGGTTACTCATCAATTTCTACCCGGAAAAGAATTTTCATCAAGGGCAAGAAACGGTAGTAAATATACTCCGAGAGAAATATTGAATTCTTTGTATGAGAAATGCAGTGAAAAGTGTATTTCAGACTGTTTTTTTTGCATAAATCGGAAGTCCAAGGTAGAAAATCCACAAATGGGATACCTACCAACTCCAAGAGTAACTAGTTACGAGCGACCATTACGAATTGCGAATCGATTATTTTGGGCCCATGCTGGTAAATATTGGCAGAAGGCATGAAAAAGATATGGCAATAAGAGCCATTCACTAGAAATGGCACATTCTTGGAAACAGATTGGCAATATTAGCTATCAGAGAATGATTTCTAGGAGGGGATGCCCAAAGAAAATGTATTCGGATAATGGGACAAACTTGCGAGTAGCCGACAGAGAAATTCGAACTGGACCAAAACGTAATTTTGGATGGACTCACAATGAGAAGAATTTCATGGAATTTTTCGCCAGCGACTGGGGCACATTTTGGAGGAACATGGGAAAGGCTTATCAGATCGGTGAAGGTATCACTGAAAGTGATTTTGAAAGAAACAGCTCCCAGAGAAGAAACACTTCAGACGGTTCTGACTGAAATTCAACATTTTGTTAACAGCCGACCTCTGACATGGATATCGGAAAATGCGGAATGCATTACACCAAACCATTTTTTGATTGGTAGCTCTTGTGGATCTCCAATCTTAGGTAGAGAAGTGGCAATTGACTTGAAAAAACAATGGACCATAGCTCAAAATCTTGCAGATAATTTTTGGAAAAGATGGTTGAGGGAAAATCTTCCTACCATAAATAAAGAACGAAATGGTTCAAAGATCCTGATAATATAAAAGTTGATGATTTAGTTGTCGAAATTATTGGCCAAAAGGACGCATAATTGCAGTACATCGCGGTCAAGATGGAAGATTCAGAGTATTCGAAGTTCAAACAGCCTCAGGGATATACAGGTGACCAGTTTCCAAGTTATGTAGACTTAGTTAACACTTTTTGGGGTGAAGAATGTTATATATTTTATTTGAATTGAATTAATTTATTGAATCTTACTGTATATTATTTTTGATATGGATGTTTCCATGGAAATAAGAAAAAGTTGACAAAGGTTTTTATTTGATTCCATTAGAATTTGGATATCATTTGATAAACATAAAAGAAATATAGAAAGAAGAAAGAAACACTAAGCATATTTTCTGGATTTTTAGCGGTGTGGACATGTATGATTCTAGTTCTGATATATTATATATATATATATATATATATATATATATATATATATATATATATATAGAATAGAGAGAATAAGAGAAATCTGTTTCGAATCCAAAAGAACCCACCATCCGTCTACAGCCTGTTTCATGGTTTCCCAATCATCAGGACGGCTTGTGGTCTCTTTCAAATTCGTATCAGATTTCTCGTAGGTTAATAGCCTTAGGCCAATACAAACATCTGAACTGCATCAGATTATTGATAGTGACACCTATAATCTGTGCGGTGAAGCTTAAACCTAATATCGTGGAATGTTAATAGCACGAAATTTGTGCTATGTTATTTTACAGTTTTTCTGAAGATTCTACCTTTTTTCTGGAACCTTATATAATATTAATCGATACCTATGTTTGAAATAAACATGTTTTCAACATTACAATCAATTGGCATAATTTTAAAAATTTTAGAAATCAAAATTTATGAATATATTTTTGATCACAAGCAGATAACGAAATATTAAAAGTTCAAACATCCTGTATATGAAATTGGATATGAACACAACAGCCAATGAGATACCAGGAGAGATCATGATGCAAAATTAGTAATTTTGAAAATATAGAATAGCAGAAACGTCAAAAGAATAATTTTACATGTATTGTATACATATAGATTACAAGGTAGTTAGAAAAGTTTCATAAATAAAAACTGTCAAGGAAGTGAAAAATAATGAAAAGTGCTACAAATAGTGTGTCAAAATCGAAAATTCGAGAAGATAAACAAAATGTGTTGGTATCGAGGGGAGAGAAACAACAAGCGAAGAGATGGTGAAAAAAATAATTTTGAGAAGATCCACGTTGAAAATTAAAAATTTGGAACAAACAAACAATTTAGAATAAAATCAATTATTAGCCAAGAGAACATTAGTAAAATATGAAGAACACTACCAGTTAAAAAAATCACTAATGCAGAGTTAACATTACCTATGTTTCATTGGAAATTCATAAATGAGGAGAAGTCCCAGTCCACGAGAGCAGCTGCCGTTTCTAAGAACGGGAGAGAATCCGAAACGCTGAGCAATTTGGTACAGGAGATCCCAGGTATTTGTTGAAGCCATGAAAGTTGCCACAGTGCAAATAAGAACTGAACCTTGGAAGAACTTTCATAGAACTCTTCACGAATTATTTTAAAATAACACATAACCAACAAAACGAGGTTGAATTCACTTTCTTATTCCATAATTTTTTTTTTTTGCTATATATACTTGTTTTTGAAGCTCTAATTAGGTTATGTATCGCAGACTAGGTAGTAATAAGCTTTTCCTGAATAAGGGAAATTATTATTTTGATGAAATTCTACTTTATTTTCCATGTTTCATCAACAATAAATTCCTAATTTCTGAAATTCACATCAAGAGGGCTCCACAGTAGAACCAACTTCTGGGATCCATAGGCGTACCGATTGAGTTGGCTGAAGGTGAAGAGAATAAGGTAAAGGAAAGAAGGTAAAGAGCCTTGCCAGAGATATTGAATATTTATATGGGTATTTACTTATCAATACATATAAAATAAATCTTCAAAAAAAGGAATTAGCTTAAAGATTCAGGAAAATAACAAAAGTAGTAAAATATTAATAAAACAAAACACAAAAAACATTTATTTTTGTTATGATGTATTGTGGAGAGTAAATAAACAAATATAAAATAAAAAGTAAATACGACTGCAATCAAAGCATATAACATATATATATATATATATATATATATATATATATATATATATATATATATATATATATATATAATAAAAAAAATTATATATATATAAAATATATATATATTATATATATATATATATATAAACTAAACCTAAATAAAAATTGTTGTGCTATAATCTCTGCGCTATACAGATCTCCCGATACAAATCCAAAAGAATAAAAGAATTTATTACAAATCGACAATCATCACAAAAATGCAGAAGAATACATTTTCATTGGAGATCTAAACATCGATATCTTGGAATTAGATCACAATACAATTGAATACATAAATCTTCTAAACAAATCAGGCTACACTTCATATTGATATTAATATTTCCTTATATTAATAATTTCAAGGAACGCAAAAATATATAGGGGAAGATACAGAATACCAGATTCGAAAATGCCTGATACAAAGAGGGAGAAAAAAGGTTGGAGGGAAATTTATAATTAAACGTAAATTGCAATATTCACAGCTTTTTTGGGTTAGAATGGAGTCATCCTGCGAGAAACATAAATGAAATGTTTTGTGGATATCAATTTTTTTTTAATTAATTCCATAAAAAATCGAAATGGGAACGTGGTTTATAATCTGAATGAAATTGTAGACATTTTCAATACGGGAATGGATCTTGCAAAAAAAATTTAAAGAACAGCAAACCATAAATTCACTGAATATGTTAACGAAAAATCTATATTTTTGTGACCTACAACCCCATCAGAAGTTTTTAATGTTATGAAAGAACTTAAAAACAGCAAAGTACCTGGAACTGACAACTTAATGAATGAAACACTAAAACTAGTAGCTGAGTCCATCGCAGAACCGATATTAACACACATCTCCAACCAGGCTGTGGAAACAGGACACTTTCCATCATGCCTGAAACTATCAATAGTAACTCAAATATACAGGGTGATTCTGAAGTACTTCGACAAACTTCAGGAGGCGATTCCTCACAATATTCTAATATAAATTGTCCAAATAAATATATGTCCGGAAACGCTTTGTTTCCAAGATACAGGGTGCTGAAGTTTTATTTTTATTTTCGATTTTTTTGAATAACTTTCGAAATACTGACCTTAATTGAACGAAAATTGGTATCGAGAATTTTTTTGAGGTGTCGAATTCGAACCTAATGTTATTATTGCTCTTACTCGTAGGAGGCGCCACCTACACGTCTTTTTATTTTTTGAAGATTCATTTCTTTTTTGAGCGTACTCCTAGCACATTTCTCAGTAGAAAAATCAATTTCTCTGTCATATCTTCGTAAAAAAGCTAGCTGTGTTACAAGTCGCTATAAGCAACCGTTTTATAGATATTTGGACTTGAAAATTTCAAGTCGATTATTTGATAATCGATGCGTGTTGAAGTTATTACAATTATTCTGCATTTTTCACAAGAATGCTTAGGAAATGAATTTGACGTTTAAGTTAGTAGTTTTGGTTCTTTATAGGGGGCGCCACCTATTCTTTTTATTTTTACTCGATTGAAATAGTTATTTTTGCATCAAGGGTGCAAAATCTGTATTTGTTTTAATAAAATTTGCAAGAAATATCAACATTTTATTTCAAGAAATTTTGAAAATGTAGAATAAAATAAAATGAAGGAAACTGAATTGTATTCAAAAAAATTGTTCAAAGTGTCCACGTTCAGTGAAGATACAGGCATTCAGTCATCTAGTCATTGAATCTCGTACCCGCTCAAAATTTATTGGTGTGTTTCTTATTGTTTCACAGGCGTCTACTATTCGGTTTCTTAGATCTTCTCCGTTCGCTACTGGAGTTTTATAAACTAGTGACTCCAAATGTCCCCAAGAATAAAAATCTAGCGGGTTCAGATCTGGGGACCTTGGTGCCCACGCCTGATTAGGTTCTTCTACAACCCTACCAATCCATGGATTTGGATAGACAGTGTTAAGGAATTTCCTGGCTACAACGCTAAAATGGGCCGGAGGCCAATCACGCATAAACCACATGCGGATACAAATTTCTAATGGTACATTCGGAAGTAGTCCCGGCAAATCATTTTCTAAAAAGTATCTGTAAGTTGCGCCATTCAGTCGGAACGGAAGAAAGAAAAGACCTATCAAGTAATTATCAATTATTGCCGCCCATACACTTACAGAAAATTGATACTGATAATGTCTTTCACTAACTGCGTGCAGATTTTCAAAAGCCCAAACATGGTTGTTATGAAAGTTTGTGATCATATCTTGAAAATTGAGGATTTCCAGCCAATTTTCTCGAAAACCACTGACACACAGTAATGCGTTGGGGAAAGTATCGTGGCGAAAGAGCTTGTACCCTCTGAATATGGTATGGATAAAATTGTTGATCGTGGATAATTCTCCAAACTGTGGATTGAGAGCTCCAGCAATTATTCTTGTACTTGTTTCTGGATTCTCCTCGAGAGCGTTCAAAACAGCTTCTTCCAATTCTGGGGTTCGGAATGCTTGTGGTCTTCCAATAATATCTGTTGCCCTCTTAAAGCTACCCGTTTCTGCCAAACGATGGTGGAGACTGGTAAATGTTGGTGCTGAACGCAGTACTCGATTGGGAAATCGCTCCTGGTAAATACGTCTTGCTTCGCGCGCATTGCCATCCGCAGGGCCATAAACGAAATGCATATCGGCCAAATTGTTTGAATAATCCATTTTTTCAAAAGTGGTTTTTTAAAACTTACAGAAACTTCAACAAAACGTTCAATAGTTTCGGAATATGTTATTACCAAAACTTCTTACTTAAACGTCAAATTCATTTCCTAAACATTCTTGTGAAAATTTCAAAATAATGGTAATAACTTCAACACGAATCGATTATGGAATAATCGAAATTTTCAAAGTCCAAATATCTAGAAAACGGTTGCTTATAGTGACTTGTAACAGAAGTAGCTTTTTTACGTAGGTATGATAGAGAAATTGATTGTTTTACTGAAAAATGTGCTAGAAGTTTGCTCAAAAAAGTTATGAATCTTCAAAAAAGATAGAGACGTGTAGGTGGCGCCCCCTACGAGTAAGAGCAATAATAACATCAAAAACTTCTCCATAACAATTTTCGTTTAATTAAAGCCAGTATTTTAAAAGTAATTTGAAAAACATGAAAATAAAAATAAAATTCAGACACCCTGTATCTTGGAAACGAAGCGTTGCCGGACATATATTTATTTGGACAATTCATATTAGATTATTGTGAGGAATCACCTCCTGAAGTTTGTCAAAGCACTTTTGAATCACCCTGTATAAAAGTGGTAGTCGAGAAATAGTGGTCAATCAAAGGCTAGTTCCATTAATAACAAATCTTAGCAAAATCTCAGAAAATCTGATTGAATCTAGACTAAACTCATTCATCCAAAACCATAATATATTATCTGATTCACAATTTGGTTTTCAGGAAGGAAAATGTACCCAAAATTAACTGAAAGCATATACAAAGCACTCGAGAGAAGCAAACCGTCAATAGGAGTTTCCATTGATTTACCGAAGACATTTAATACAGTACACCACTCGAATCTAGGAAACATTGGAATAAGAGGAAACGCATTTAAATCATTACAATCATACCTAACAAATCGGAAACAAATAGTAAGAATTAAAAATATAAAAGTACTGAAAGGAGTATTGAATTTGGAGTACCTCGAGGGACGGTTTTACATCCAATATTATTCTGTACATATGTGAACCAATTATTTTCCGTTGGATAGTCCGGTAAAATAACTAGCTTTGCAGATGACACTGCGACTGTCTACTCTGGGGAAACATGGCTCGAGGTCAAAGAACAAGCAGAACAGGATCTTGAAATGATTAAAGATTGGTTTGATTACAGACAACTTTGAATTTTTCAACAAAACTTTTTTCCTACCTTTCAGTAATAATAAATCTTTCCTGCCACCCTACCAATTCAAAAATATTCAAAATACATTCAGAATGTCCTCAACAACAAATATAAAATATTTAGGAGTTTCAATAGATTCTCATTTGAGATGGGATTTCCATATAATTTATATACTAAAAATACTAAGGTAATACTAAGTTCCGTCTACTCCAGAATAGACTGGACCTGAAACAACTTTTTTAAATTATAGTCTCGTAGAAAGCCATTAAACATACTGCCTAATATGATGGGGAGGGGTATCAAAAACTTACCTACGTCCATTAGACGTAACACAGGAGAAATTCCTAGAATTAATATTGCACAAATCGTTCCGCTATAGTAATAAGTTGTATGAAAAATCAGGCATATTCGACCTGAGACAATTATTCTATAAGACACTTGTTCTAAATCAATACAAGGAGAAGGAAAAACTCAGTCAGCCAAGCCATGAGTATATTACACGCCATAAATATGAATACATCATACCACATGCCTTCAAAAATGTAAGACACAATCCCATAATTTTATGGGACCAACTGTATTTAATTTCCTTCCAGAATGCATCAATCATCAAAATCCATTCGGCTATTGAAAAATGAATAGCACGTCAACCTCCGAACAAATTGGCCAAACATTTGATCATGATATTCCTTAAGAAAAAGTGATTTTAATGATGTCCCATGTGAGTTATTCTATCTTTATTCGTCTCTAATGGCTTTGTGACTGTTCTAACTTTTAAGTGATTTTATTTATAGACCATGTGATTCATTTAATATCTACACGTCTATAAGGTTGTGTGATGTATTCATATAGTTTTTTTGTATTTTTTTGTATTATTTTATATTTTACGTCCCCAATACCTCTGTGATTGTGTAAACTTCTGAGCGATTTTATTAATACTTTTGTTTTCTTACTTCTATGCTCCCTAATCTTTTATGTAGGTACTTTGATTTGTATTTCAAATTATTCGTTTTAATGATTGTTATAAATTGTATTTGACTGTTTTTCACCACATTCAAGCAAGCATTCTGAGGGTTTCTCAATATTTATGGACAGAGTGTACATACAGTCTTGTGAAACTTGTCAAATTTTGTGTAAATAAACGATTATTGAATGAAATACAAGCAAAGTTAGAAAATAAAAAAAAGTCATGATCTGTTATTGAAAACAATTGTTAATTAAGAGAAATAGCCGTTTCGTAGAATCGCCTCAACTGGAAACTGAGATATTTACATGCGACACATAATTCTTGATGTGATAATTCCCCACACGTTATTATGAGAGCATTTACTTCTCTGATTTGTATATTCTCAGTACTTTTCAAACACCACTGTGCTGTTTACGACCGTTAACCTACTTTCGTCGGCCGGGACATTGGGAGTACCGATGACGTCATGGAACATTCGAGATCACGCTCGAAAGTCGCCACTCTTCTAGAGGATTCAGTCGTGCTATATAAGAGAGTTACACTTGACAGTCAGTTGGTAGTGTGAATATTTTTGTATAGTCCATCTAATATCAATTGCAGAAGCTGTTTCTATAGGGAGGAAATAAAAACTCACTTCGCTAACACGAGCGTATATGCGAAGAAACGGAACGAAAAATATCTGTACTACTTGTATACAGTCTCCGTCGGCACAAAGAGCCCGCTGGTCAACGTGGACTTGAGTGACTGCTGTCTGTTCTACAACCGATTCGTCTGGGCCAATCAAGTCGGACATCAATGCTTGCAGGTGTGTCTATACGATGGGAGGTCACAAATCACGTGTTATATTTGTGTTTTAATAGCTCTGAAAGATTAAAAACCAGTAGCGTCTGTGGTCTTGGTGTGTGCCGATCGAAATACGTTTTAGGATATTCTGAATATCTAAATAAAATTAGTTATCTCCACCACTGCTGCTCACAGGATTCCGCCGCAAGACTTTTTCATGCTTCTGCAATTGATATTGGGAAAACTTTACCGAGAAATACAGTATTAGCGAGTTCGAGGAGAAATCTACTTAGTGCAGTGCATTTTAGTTGTAAACCAATATGGAGTATATTATTCTGTTGTATTTCAAAGTAGAATAAACGGAAACTAAATGTATTGGAGTATTTTTGATTGCAATAAAAACGACCTCTGTATCGAAACAATATTGACATTACGTTTTTTCCTTGTTCACCATATAGACAAAGTAAGGTCTAGGGTATATTATTGGAAATCTTTCACCCTATCTTGCACAGAAACGAAGTCCATATGGATGTTCAAGAGTTAACCAATTAACAACTCGATGACATTGGCTTCACCATTAATATTCGTTTCCGAAAGTGCCACAGGAAGAAATGTGTGGAATGGGCTGTCTGCGTGTGATTTGTTATTTCATGCTAGGAATATGCCTTTTAGTTTTCGACTTTGACATGGTTTATATTTTACAGCGTTGAGAGTTAATGTTGCCAAACTAATTTCCCTCTGTCGGCAACATCAATCGTCGGCGGTGCCATTTGAGATAGGAAAGCCATAAAGATTTGACTTGTGAGACAACCCATTCCACATATGAGAAACATGTTTTATTTTCGATTTCACGTGACGTTTGTTATCACCAGGGTTGGTTGCAGAGGACATAATCATGAACGTGCGGTTCAAGGTATATGCTTAGTAATTCGATTTTTTTGGTGTCGTACGGAAGCCTGATTCAGTCTATCTTCATGGTATTGAAAGCATAAAATAGCAGCTTATTCACGGGCCTTAACAACCTTCTACGTTCGAAGGTTGTTCAGGAATATAAAACAAAATCTTTTTTGGAATATTACCTAATATAAAAAAATCTAAGGATCTCCATACACATATCATGAATTTTTACTACGTTCATGCAAAAAACAACTATATTTAGTGAAAAAAGTGGTTCTTCATTGCAGTAGAGCAATAAAATGTTTATTGCACTCATCTGTCATTCTACTACAATGTTTTGTTATCATGACAAACATAAACGTTCAAATCGACGACATTTTTAGTCCATTTTCTGTGATATTGTATTACATTTTTAACAATTGCATATTTTATTTTATTTTATTTTCAATCATATTTATTTCATACTGGATTACGGAATCAATAGAAAATGCAATTTATCAAAAAAAGTGCTAATTAATTATTGAATATTTTTCTATTAAATTACACTTTCCATTTTCCCACACTTAGTGCCACCTAAATAAAACATTTTCTGATTTTTGCATAGACGTTGAAAAAATATTGTATGCAACTTGTCAAAAAGTGTTTATTGCACTCGACGTGAAGTTGGACAACACTCACTTGGATAAACACTTACTTTGCACTTGTTGCATAAATAACTATTAGCATACTGAAACCATTCCTTATTTTCCAATAACTGATTAGGCCATTTCCCAGTAGGTAATTCAATAAAATGTCAATAACGATTTTCTCCTAGGCTCTTCCTTCATTTGGGTTTGTTTGAGGTATTGGAATCTTGTATTTACATCTTAATTTGTGTTTGGAAATTTGGAATGACTTTTTGCCACAATGTTTCCTCAGAGGCGCAGAAACTTCAAGGAGGGAGAAATTTTTTTTGAATATAAACGATACAAAAAAGAGTTGGCGGCATGCAGACAAGAATTTTTGAATTCTAGAAAAATATATCCTCCGGGCAGGGATCGAACCCACGACCTCATGATTACCAGTCAAGTGTTCTCCCAATTGAGCTACCGAAGACGTAAGTTCGCAACAGCCATCGAAATATCGCTTTCTAGAATTTAATGTTAGGGTGTTCACGAAAGTTATTAGGTGGAAGGAAACTCATTCGCTATCAAGTGATCATCAAGATCCAATTTACCTTTCACCTAGCGTCGTCGACAATTTGCGACTTCCAGCAGGGGTCTGGTGTGGATCTCCGACCATTGAACAATCAAGCCGAATTTGAATATTCCCGGTGATCTTTTTCTAGAATTTAAAAATTCCTGTCTGCACGCCGCCAACTCTCCTTTGAATTATATATCACAGTCACAAATTGTTCAATGGTTGGGATCCACACCTGACCCCTGCTGAAAATTGCAAATTGTCGGCAACGCTAGGGGAAAGGTAAATTGGATCTTGATCATCATTTGATAGCGAATGAGTTGCCTTCCACCTCATAACTTTCCTTAAACACACTAACATTAAATTATAGAAAGCGATATATCGATCGCAGTTGCGAACCTACGTCTTTGGTAGTTCAGTTGGGAGAGCACTTGACTGGTAATCATGAGGTCGTGGGATCGATTCCTGACCAGGGATATCTTTTTCTAGAACTGGAAAATTATTGTCTGCACGCCGCTAACTCTCTTTAACATTTCATATCACAGACACAATTTTCCCTTTTTAATCTACGATACAGTTGGTCATAAACGAACGAATTTTTTATAGGGGAAAAAATCTCTATGGACACCCCTTAGTGGTCTGGTAGTACTTTGTCTCATCGGCTTTTTGACCCATTCTACCTTACCTGTCGCTTCTCTTACAACAGTACCCACTGCAGTATTTATGTGTCTTATTCGAAAGTCCTTCACCGAGTGGGCACTCCCATTTTATTAAGGTGGATACCAAATCATGTGAGATATTCTGTTGGCCCACTATTTGAACTCAACAAGTCTCCTTTTTTTTGTAACAGGTTCCTTCTATGAATTTTTTTCCGTGTCTGTTTGCAGTACTTTTTGTGTTTCTCCAGATAGTTTCCTACATGCGCACGTATTTGGAACCCCCAGGATCTGATTAAAACCTGATTCTTTTTCCGTTGCTCTTTTGGAGACTTGGTTGTCAGCTAGCACGATTTGATTGTGGCAGTATTCTCACTTTCTCTTTACATGTCCATACTAATTAGAAAATGGGAAAAATATAGGTACTGCAAATTCCAATATAGCGGGAGTTGGAGGGGGCACCAATGCCTAGATTTCTGAAGAAACTAACAATAGAAATGTCCTACAAAGACTGGGGAGAGAATAACAATGTGAATTAAATTGAAGTTATTCGGAAAAATATCATGAGAAGGAAAAACGTTCCCAACTTTTCATTTCAATGAAGAAATTCCAACATTAGACAAGATTATATTTTTAATCAAGAGAAATTGATGATTTTGCACATATAAAACGAAATAATTAGTAACGATGGGATTTCATTGGGAAGAGCGGTCAGAAATATATATATATATATATATATATATATATATATATATATATATATATATATATAATATATATATATATATATATGGAGTTTTGGTTCTTATATTATATATACAGTGCTAGTCTAAAGTCCGTTCCCCCCCCACTAGTTTCTGAACCACCTGGTATATCGCAACAAAATTTGAAGGGCTCAAATAGGAGATGCAAATCTACTTTCTCATGGAAAAATCACAGCTAAAAGTTTCGAAATGGCGGCTGAGCGTCATCTTCAATAAAAAAAATTGATGGAACATATTATATTATTCCATTTTCGAAATCTGCTCATAATTCTCAACAGTTTTCTCAAATACACTTTACTCCTAAATTCAATTGATTCCGAAATATTAACGTTTGAAAAGTGACATTTTGGTAATTTCAAACCCAACCAAAAACATTAATGTTGTTTTCAATCGAGTTTGCATTGGAAAAAATCGTTGTCGCGGTAACATCTTGTTTACTGTCAAACTGAACTGCTAACTGTCAAATAGCCTGAATCCTTTTATGAAAAGTGTGATCATGGCTCGTAGTGTAGACGATAAATTTGAAGCAGTTTTGATATTTGGAGAAGCTGGAAGAAATTAGCATCTAGCAGTCCGTATGTTTAATGATAGATTTCCCGAGAATCCTATTACGAGGTCATATTTCCGCAAAATTTTAAATAAGCTCCAAGCAACTGGTACGTTGAAAGATGCTCCAAGATCAGAAGAAGAAAAGGTTGAAATTGTTGCTGAAATGGTAATCAATCCGACTCAGCTAATCGACATCTGCAGTTGCTGAATCCTGTGGAGTAAGTTCAAAAAGTGTTCAAAAAGTCCTAAAAAAATAAAAGTTTCATCCCTATAAAATGAAAATCCTGCATGTTCCCACGGAGGATGATCCAGACCGGAGGATAGAATTTTGTGAGTGGTTAACAAGAACAATTGAAGGAGAACGGGGCTTCCTAAAACGTGTATGTTTCGCAGACGAATGCACGTTTTTTCTCAATGGAAATATATTTTTAGAGAGGGACATACCCAGTTTCCTAAAAAGGTGAATGTTAGGGCGGGGATTTTGGGCAATCGCGTTGTTGGACCGATTTTCATCAGAGGCAATTTTACAGGAGTTCTTTACAGAAATCTTTTAGAAACTGAAATTGAACCTCGAATGAGACAAATTGTATTAAACAATCGGAAAGAGTTTTAAAATCGTGAAATCATATTTCAACAGGATGGGACACCTCCCCGTTTCGATCGCATGGCTAGAGAGTTCCTCGATACAAACTTTTCTGGGCTTTGGATAGGTCCCAGGGAAGTACAGAATGGCCTCCAAGATCTCCGGATCTTACACCTCTAGATTTTTTCCTTTGGAGGTATCTGAAGTCAAAAATCTACGCCACTGAATGCCGAACAATACAAGAGTTGGAACGCAGAATAATAGATACATGTGAAGAAATAGATGAACAGACTTTCATCAACGTGAGAGAAGCTATTTATAATTGTCAAGATGCAGGAGGGGGCCACATTAAACACTTGATGGAATAATTGTTGCGGTTAAATAAAAGTATTATTCAAAAATAAATTAAAATTTTTTAGCTAACTAATTTGTTTTGATTGTGAATTTACAGATCACATTTGTAGGCTTCGAGATTTTCCTGTAAGCTGTACTGTTTGTCCTTAATAAACTCTCTTTACGCCTCTTATTAGTCGAATTCATTAGGAGATTTAAATACAAATCAATAGCAACGTTTAGTTAGCAAAATGTTTTACCGGAAGTGACCAAAATCCATACTTCATTTTAAACCGGAATGTCACTTTTCAAACATTAATATTTCGAAAACAATTGAATTTAGGAGTGATGTGTATTGGAGAAAACTGTTGAGAATTATGGAATAATATACGGAGTGTTATATTTAAAAAAATTACTGAAGATGGCGCTCAGCCGCAATTTCAAAACTTTTAGCTGTGATTTTTTCATGAAAAAGTATGTTTTCATCTCCTATTTAAGACCTTCAAATTTTGTTGCGATATACCAGGTGGATCGAAAATTAGTAGGGGGGGAACGGACTTTAGACGAGCACACACTGTATATATATATATATATATATATATATATATATATATATGAATAAATACAATATGTACAGAATACGAGAGGAATTATTGAAATATTCTTGTTTCTTGAATGTGTGCCAGGTGCACGAAAGAAATAAGGCTTGGCAGACCCAGTTCATTATAAATAATTGTTTTTTTTACAATTATTGGTATACATTGTAATATTGTATGGGGCATACCTACAATCACTCATTAATTGATTGATTCAATTGAAAAAAAGCCTGCCAGGTGTTTTATATTTGCTATCATGCATTCACCTAGGATAGAATTGAATATTTATTCATCGATAAAATTTTACATTCACATACAAATATATGCAATACTCATTGGACCAGTCAAATGGAGAGCAATCAATAGATTTACATTAGTTCAAACACTTGAAATAATGTTATATACAGTACAAAAGAATTGTAGTGGAATTATATGAAATTTAGCCTCCTAAACTTTTGATTGGAGTAAAATACGTACAATTGAAGAAAATGCCGATTTTTCAGATATTGACTCATATTTTCTCTCAGCAAATCTGAAATCACTGGGTTAAAGTGTGGTTCTTTAATCTAATGCTCATTCGTGAGTATGGATAGAAACTCACTCTTCCTTCTGCAATATTTGATTGAATTACATTTGAGTTATTTTCATTGACATAAATGATAAAGGAAAAAATAAAAACATTCATTATCATTACATCATTACAGAGCTCAGATTGTTTAAAATTTTCATCCTTCAAACTGTGATCATGTATGTTTTAGAATTATATGAAATTTAGCGTCCGAAACTAACTCTTGATTGGAGTAAAATACGTATAATTGAAGAAAATGCTCGATTTTTCAGATATTGACTCATATTTTCCCTCAGCACATCTGAAATCACTGAGTTCAAGTGTGGAGAAGTTTTTCAATCCAATGCTCATTCGTGAGTATGGCAGATGGAAACTCACTCTTTCTTCTACTATAGGTATTTGGTTGATTTACTTATTTTTGTTGAGTTATTTTCATTGTCATGAATGATAAAGGAAAAAATAACATATCATCATCATTAGATCACTACAGAAATTTACCATTCAAACTGTGATTATGTATGTTTTGTTGGAAAGATGATCTTCGTTCAATTTACTGTTACTGACTATGTACGTGTGTGACTTTACTAATAATCTCAAGTTAATGTCTCGATAAAAGAAATGAACATCTAGTATATAGAGTATTCTTTAACTTAGCCCAGTTTTTGACTGCATCCTCAACATTGGTTTTTGCATTATTCGTCAACTAGTCAGTCAATATTACCTTTCCATATTATATATGAATAAACATATGTTTGTATGTGTGATCGTCAAAGTTGTACTTTATTTCAGAAATCGTGAAAAATCTACTTAAAAGGCTATATTCATAATAGATATTATTTTGTTGATGACTGATATGTTTAAGTTTGTTCATTGTAGACACATCTTTTGAATAATTACACAGCTCAACAAAAAAAAAATTGTTGCCCCGGGTATATTCACGGATTTCTATGTTTTTAAGTCCCCAGTTTTCCAAAATATTCATGGAAGTACTGAATTGGCTCTGGTTTTTATGATGTTGGCGTATTTTATATTTTAAATAGATAACACTTTGAGTCTGCTCTTCAGAACACGAATTATTATTAAGTGTCTGTTATCTATTTAAAAATCGCTTTCTGCGCATTGATTTCGCGCATAGACACATCACGTGACCCCCTTCCCGCCCCCTTACCATTCTCCCCGTGTAACTGCCCGAAAGCTCAGTGATTTGACAAGGTTGGAGGATGCACGACGTGCTTTCGGGTAAGTTGCTAATGTGAGGTAAATACTTTGTTTTATTTGTTGAATTTTGATTTTAATATACTTTTTTGTTCTAGAACTATGAGTTCATCGCGAATAAAATGCAAAGGTAACTCTGATCTTTTTTGTTATATTTGTGGTGTTTATATGTGCATAGAGTTAAACTTTCTCCACAGTCACCTGGATAGATTTTCTGAGAATGTGGGAAAATATAGTGAGGAACCAGGAGAGCGCTTCCACCAGGATCCAAAAGTGATGGAAGAAAGGTATCAGGGTAGATGGGACCGTCACATGATGGCAGATTACTGCTGGTTTCTAAAAAGAAATTGTCCCCAAAAAATTATAAAAGAAGAGCTTATAAAAGGTGTTTCTCTAAAGTATAACATAAGTTTTATGAATTTTTCTCTCTTTCAACTTCTATGTACATTAATTGAACACTAAAACAAAACAATAAGTAATAATTTTTAATAAAAATTGGATATTTAAGAATATACTTCTTATCTTATTCTCATACTCCTTTTTTTTGAGTATATTATGAAAATTAAGATTAAAAAAAAAAAACAGAGCCATAATTCCAAAACCACCTATATTTTCGTGAATTGTTGGCATCAAAGAATTCGAAACCACTCTTACATCAAGGGCAACAAAAACATTGTTGACCTGTGTTATTTATTTTCCAACTCTCCCTCATCAAATTTGGTGCTCGTTGCAATCTGTCATTGTTATAAGTATGTTTGGTTTCTTTCAATTTTTCATTATAATAATGCTTCTAGTGGATCTCATCTATTGTATTTAGTGTATAGTTGGACGTACTCTTTACGATTTTTGACATTTCACATAGGATTTTATGAAGCTTTTTCAATTCTGGGGATAACCGAGGATTTGGATTTCGATTTACATGAATTTTTTTCCATGTGAAAGGAAGTTGTAGTGATATTTGAAAGTGACATAAATCATTGAATATTTCATTTATATTGGAAAAAATCAATGTTTGTTCTTCAGAAAAGTATTTAAAATAATAAGTTTTTTTTTGAGATATTTCTGAATATATTTCTATAATTTCTCACGTTTTTATAACCTATATCAAAATAACATCAAAAATAGAGGTAGAGATTCAGCTTGTTAGGTATGTTCCCAAGTATAATTTTCAGTAGACGGAACGTAGCGGCCACGATTCTGGAAAAATTTGAGGTGTTTGCCACGTAATATACACAATGGGAAACACTTTTTTGGTTGCCGCTACGTTCCGGTCTACATTCCTAGATCTCAGATAGCCATATTGCAACCTCGTTGTGGTCACCTAATACGTCGATAATACGTCGATATGTAGTGGCCGACACGTTGAAAAACTGACTGCTCTGTCTTGCAGCATATTTTACAATAAATGTTCCCCAGTCTTTCACTTTGCCTGATTCATTTTTAACAGACGATCGATTATGAGAATAAGAATATATAACATACAAACAAGTGAGTATATTGAATTTGGATACTGATCGAGATAAAATTGAAACAATTGAAAGTTTACTATGAAATATGGGTTTTGAAGAACGATTGTGAGCACGCGCCATCTGAATACTCTTCATTTGAGGAAAACATTGTGATTTTGGAAATAACTCGCCTCTGAAATGATGTATTTGATCCCTTTAATTTTTTTTAACAATCTTGGTTACTTGAAACCAAGACATACGTAAGAATTCACCACGTTTGATGCAGTACTGACGACAAATGAATCTTTATTGAATGTTTCGTCCATATCTCTAATGATGGCGACCCAACATATTTCTGTAAATATGGCGGCTTTTGGAGAATATAACTTTAAAGTAGCACAAACTCAAGATATACCACTCCTCCATCATGAAGTGGCCAGTGAAAATAAATTATTAAATTTTCCCCAACTAGAAAGTGGCGCCCACGTCGCAGGCCCATGACTCACCACTTCAAAGTTATAATCCAAAGATCACAAGAGGTCTTTCACTCTTGAAATGGGCGAACACGTCGGGGCTATTATAACCTGCCACTTCAAAGTTATAATTTCGCAATTGCGGGGACATATCCATTTATTGTTGAAAAAGGACGTAGCAAGTATGGTGGATTTTTGCAGCTCCAATCACCAATTATCAAGAATCAAGTAACAATTATAGTCCGTAAAATAAACCCTCACTTAGTATGCAAAATCCAAAGATTATAGGTTTGTCCTAGCAGTTCGTACTTTAACTACCTGGGCTTAATATGATAAGCGAGCGATAAGCCGTTTATTACTCCATGCCTTTATTTTACGGACAAGTAATGAAAATGAACTGAACTGAAGCAAGCGCACAAGTTGAAGATCCGATCTATTTGAATGAACCTTTTAATACAAAATCAAGAGAATTTTTGTATTGAAAACACATAACCCATTTCATTTTGAATAAATATCATTCACGTTTCACGTAACATGTAAAACAATCTTCCTGTGAGCCAAAATAAAAAAAATGAGAAAAGTTAGGTCAGCTTTTGTCATTGCGCGGACCAATACATGGTCCCTTTATGGTGAATTTTAAAGGTAATTGAAACTTTGTAGTGACTTTTATCAAATGCGAACTGTGGTAATCTCTTGTGGAGATAGCAAAAACGTGGTAACCATCACCGCATATCACAATTGTGTGCCTGCCACATTGAAGGTTTGATGGAAGTTACTAAAACGTTACTGAAACTATCATACTCTATCGAAAATAATTGTGACTTCTGAGTAATATTTGTGATACAGGATGGTTACCGCAACGGTTATTTTCCCTCACCTCAATTGATACTACAAGTTGAAGAACTGTGGAGAGGTTACCATAGATGGGAATTACGTGACTACAACCATGCATATATACAATTTTAGTGAATCCTTGTGGTAGATCTAGTGGTGATTAACACCGAGTCGAAGTTGTGGTATCAGTTTCCGTCACTGTGATGCTGCTTGAGTTCGATTTGGTTTATCATTCTTAATTCGTTGGAAATATACTAGTATTCACAGATTCAATTTGAAATTGAACATTGATATCACCACAGACTACCAAGTAATCGGTACCCGGTATATACCACATTTACTTAGATTAGTGTTGTCCAGCTTTTCATCATTAGAGCTCAGTCAATCCTGTAACTGGTATACTGTAACTGAGTTATGATTATTTTCATTGGCTGTTAGTCCGGTCAATTTAGACATTCGAAGTTACATAAAGTCCCAACAAGCTGAATTTCTGTGAAGTTGTTCAAAACATAATTACAAACAATGTCTAGAAGTTCCCCATCATTCCCCTGTAAGGAAAAAATTTAATTCAAGGTCAAAGGTCGAAAAAATGAGTTTTTCGCGATTTTCAGCAAAACGGTGAGTTTTATCATAAAAGTACTTCAGACAAAAATTGTAGATCATAAAATTACCTATAAAAGAAGTATCAATACTTTTTTTTTTTATGAGCCACCGTTTCTGAGATATAACGATTCTAAAAGTTATAAAAGTTGTTATCGTCATAATATGCACACGTTTCCACGCCACCTATGAGGTAGTGTACTAAGCGCGTTTTGTTAACGTGGTTTCCCCAGTAGGCCTACTCCACGGGTCAGTTGTGATCCTGTTTAATGTAAAACTATTGCAAAATAACGGAAATTTTCAAAGATTGGGAAAGATAAAAGCGATGTAAATGAAAAAAAAGTGTTGAAGTTTATTCGTCTTATTCGTAAGTTTCAAATTCTTGTTCTTCTTCTTGTTCTTCTTCTCCTGCTTCTTCTTCTCCTGCTTCTTCTTCATCTTCATTTTGGATGCAAGTAAATTGCGTCAATTTAAAATGATCTAAATTTGATCGTTTATTTTTTTAAATCACTCGTTCCACCAGATATGTCAATGATTCTGGGATTTCATTATTTAAATCTTCAAACATGCGACTTGGTGGAGGGTAGTTAGAATTATCAAATACTGCGGTTTGAATATCTTCGCGAATAATAGCTGCAGCTGCGTCTAGGACTCTCAATCGTTCTTCTGTTTTATTAATTTTTTTTTTTCGTACCAGGCTTGATTCAAAATATCATGATGATTATCCACTAAGCATATGAATGTTGATGCTCCCGATTTCTCAGTGATAATAAGTTTATCACCATACTTTACTTTTAGTCGTAGCTTAATCGTTCTGTTATCTAGAGTCGTAGTTTTGCAAACCTTTTATAATTCGTTCAAAGTGAACTGACAGTCATCGCTATTTTCAATGTAAGTAAATATTTCCTCCATTGCCAAATTCGTTGCTTCGTCTTTAGGACGACCCATTTTAGCTCCAGTGGAAGGTTTTAAAAAATTAGCATAGCCATCTCGATGATACTTAGCTTCAGCAGCAACTAAATCATATTCAAATTCGACTCGAGCAAGAACAGCTTTTGCTAAAGCATCGTCACGAGCCCGAGCTGTTTCAGAATTGAATCTTTAAATTGGAAGTGTACTTACTTGGCTGATTCGACGCCGAAAATCTGAGGATTTTCTTTTTTCACTTTCTTCATTCAATTTCTCGCCACAAAATAAGCACAGTTCTTTGAAACAAAAAGCTGATTCACTGATACGTGATCTAGTACGAGGAGGACTTGCTGTGGATGTACTGGCTTCTTGTTCTTCACGTTGTCTTTTATTAGCTGCAGCAATAGAAGACTTTCGAGTATAATTTTTACGGCAATTTTCATGTATTGTCACAGATTTCTGATTTTGAGATATTCCGAAAATCATCAGCTCTTTCGATACTTGCATTAATTAATGTCTTCATACCACGTTCAACAGTAACAACTTCACTTTCAGTTAAAAGTTTAGCACAAATAAAACAATATTCAGACATTTTCAATATAAAACTCAAAACAGCACAATATAGGTTAGAATAAACACGTGTTTTCACTACAGAGTGACGCTCAAGACTAACGGTATTTCATTTATTATAGCAGGTAAAGACCCTAGCCACGTACACAATGAAACAAGAGACAGATGTCTCCGAAGTTACACTGGCTTAAAGATTAAGGGACTGGGTTTCTTTTTACCTGATATTCTTGTAGTTAAAACTTATGTATATTTTATATTGTAAGTATAAGTTACAATGACCGATAGAAAAATATTTAAACATTTAATATATATATATATATATATATATATATATATATATATATATATATATATATATATATTATATAAAATTTTACAACTCTAGATGTATATACGTGGCGTACTCATGCATATATAAAAAATTTATTTTATTAATTGCTCTAAGAAAATAAAAATTGATACTTTTTTTATAGAAATGATGGGGAACTTCTAGACATTGTTTGTAATTATGTTTTGAACAACTTCACAAAAATTCAGCTTGTTGGGACTTTATGTAACTTCACTCTCATTTTTTGGTCTAAATTGACCGGACTATGTAGTTCGAATACAAAAACTTCACAAGGGTTTCATGAAACGGGCCCTCAGCCGTTGCCTATAAAGTACGTACTTTACGTCACGTCATATGAATTGAAGCGAGAGGGTCGGGAGAGCATGACCTGATGCTGCCTGATGACACCAGACTAATGCAGTCATTAAAGTCTTGCGAGATTGAAATGAATGGGCTGCACGAAGTTGCGAGCGCCCAGGGAACCGTCTATGGCATCCCTTCACACACGCATCAATATTAATATTTATATGAGCCACTAGTCTTCATTATGATGACACATTGATTGCTGCTATAATCTTTCATGTTGGTGAGTCGCAACGGATAATTTGACCATGGTGGGCGTTATATTTGCCTAAAGACTATATCTGAATATTTGTGGGATATGTATAAAATATGTCAAATGAAATGAATTTACCTTTTGTCGAACAAATTTGCACTTCAATATGGCGACACGAATTTACCTCTTGTTTTCCAAAGAAAACAACGATTTGATACCCACAGTAGAGGATTTCTCAATTACTCTTATAATAAATGCTGTTCAAATGAAACTGTACCAATTGTTTTACCCATAATAATGAATGAAAAACGAAATAACAGAAGTGAATAGGTGTCCATCACGTATCATCACATATAAGTGTATGGAATAACGAATTGAAACAATAAATTTTCCGAACACTGCCTCAGGTATGGTTAAGAGTGAAATACATTCATCTATCTTCGCAGTCTATGGGTAAATTTTATCTAAGTCCCAAATTTTCCCAATCCTAACAAACAAAGAAAAAATAGTTAATGAATTAAAACTGATCAATACGTGTGGGAGTAGAACTATCCTTCCGAAAATTAACTAACTAAATTATTTTTTCGACTATAATAATGCAAAAAGAAGAAGCAATTTTGGAATATGTCTATCAAGAAATTATCAACAAAAAGAAGGATACAAAAAATTATATAGAAGCGACAGAAGCAAACCATCTGCTAAGTATAGATGAGGTAAAAGTGAATCTTAGGAAACTGGAGAAATGAATACAATTACTGAAAACAGAAATTGAACATAAAAAATGTAATCAGAACAACAATAACATTATAGTATTTGAACTCAAGAAAAAAAAATCGTGTGTGGTCGAGGGTCTTTCGTCAGGACCGAAGTTCCTGACGTAATTCGATATGGAGATTCATCATCACATAAGGAAAAAGCGTTATCCTCCCTCCATTCGACTTTCTCTCTCTCTCTCTCTCTGTCGTATTTTCTATGATTTTTTCCATGCAAATAATGTAAAGTAAGGAAACAAATCAAAAAGTTTCATATAATATTTTAGTCATTTCAAATTATATATAAAATAGTGAATTATAAATGATATCGAGGGAGCAGAATATGTTTCCATCGATCTCAAATATCCACCATTTTGTGTTTATTTTTTCTCAATATTTTATCTTTTAAAAGTTGACATTTTCTATTCCATCACACTTAATTGTCATTATACAATGCAATACTATACCTATATATCCTTTTTCTAAACTCCTCCGCCACAGTAAAAGGTATTTTATTCCTGATAATACAATTCGTTATATCATATCAAATTGACGTGCCACATTTTCAATGTAAACCATTGATCCAACTTCGCCATATAAAAAACATAAGAAATTATGACAAAAAAATAATATAATCATCTAAACACACGTCATATAGAAATATAAAAGAAGCAGAAATATCTTCCAAGTATTGAAGATAGCATAGATATCCTACCGCTAATGTATAATTTTGAATTTCCCGCAAGCAGAACTGCAGTTCGGATGGTTTCTTATACCTTCTGAATCAAATGAGCAAGAACTAGACGCTTGTCACACAGACTCGTATATAATAGAAAAAGACAGAGATAGAAAGTCGCAAGGAGGGGGCATAACGCTACCACACCTACCACAAGCCGCGTACAGGAACTTCGTTCCAAAAGGAAAAATTTAACATCTGAGAATATATGTAAGTACCTGAAAGAACTGATTGGTGTCGACCCGAATGACGCATATCAACAACATTTACCCTCTTGGAAAGACGGAAAGTTCCCTTATAAAAATTGTGTTCATCTCCCACTGTACCAAAAAAATCTAGCACAAGAATTGCAATAAACTCCGAGGTAAACAAATATCCATAGCTCAGGACTCCACCCTACAACAGCGAGAAGAGCAAAAAAGTCTGAGAAATAATCTCAGACATTCACATTTTTATCCTTGCCGGTAGGTATTAGCACTTTGAGAGATTTGTTTCAAGTTCGAGAAAGACCACAAGCTGTCCTGATGCTTGGGAACCATGGAACAGCTGTAGGCGGATGGTGGGCTCCCTTGAAGTTGAAATAAAACTCTCTGTTTTTGTTAATTGTTTGCGTCACTCTGAACGCACTAGAAGTTTGACTATTGGTGTTGTGGATTGGCCTATACTGACAATTGTTGGTGACCTATCGATGTTGCACGAAATTTCCTGCTTTCGAACTCCACAGCACTAGGTTTGAGTTTCACTCAGCAAATTATAGATGTCGCATCTATAATTTTATGCATTTCACATTTTTATTCTTGCCGATGGGTATAAGCACTTTGAGAGATTTGGTTCAAGTGCGAGGATGACCACAAGCCATCCTGATGATTGTGAAACCATGAAACAACTGCAGGCCGATGGTGGGCTCCCTTATATATATATATATATATATATATATATATATATATATATATATATATATATATAAATTTCTTTCAGTATTAGTTATAATTAGTGGAAGAAATCATGTAATTAGGACCTTAGGATCATGTTTGTATTTCTTCAATAAATAAATAATGTAATATTTGGGCACAATGGCTACAGTCAGCTGTTAGATGTAAGAACATTGAATTAGGTTCAATAGAAGCAGATATTTCAGCAAATGTGTTGTAAATAATGGTAAAAATGCAGTTCAGGAAATTTTCCATTACCAAAATTGTTGCTTCATGTGATAATTTATTTCTCTGGAAGCTTGAAAATAAAAAATATCTTGGCGGTCACGTATTTTGAAGAAATCATCCAATATTTGAAATGCGATTTCTTTTTATGACTGCTGACCGCCGTTCAAATTCAATTCAAATTCAATTCTGGGTATTCTTTCTAAACTGATTTTTTGCGCCTTAATAATATCTACAAATAATTTGAATTCAATCACACATTGAAACGGACAAAAATGTATTTATTGAAGTTGGTTATTTTAATATAGTGCTATTATACAAAATTGGGATGGATTGATCGACTTTTTGACAAGAACAGGACTATTTTTTTCACCTATTAGATATTCTGAATACAATTCGAATGTCTCATTTTGAGCAAGTTCAATAAAGTGCGGCTTGAATAGCGTTTGACAGTCAGAGTTCATCAACATCTTAACAAAAAAAAATGTGTTTGATTGTGATCGTTGGAAGTCAAGCAGCATACAGTGTCAGTCAAAAAATATAAAAATGGTACAGGACTAAAGTACCCTTATTTCAGAAAATTCAGCAAAATATCATTGAGAAGTGGTTTAGGATTGAAAGTAATACCTAAATATCAAAACATGGCCAACAATTTTTTTTTGAACATCAATAATTTACAATTTCTTTATATTCACCCTAAACACTTTCATAAATGATTCGAAATCAAATCAATTTTGCATAACTTTCTTCAAATTCAAACATATTTGTAAAATTAACTTCTAGGGAATCACAAACTTCGTGTCTGTTACAATGATATTAAATACAACTTTAAAAATTTTCATGAAATCTTTTTATCAAGGTAAAACAGTAGTTATGATAATATGCATATTGTTTTCCAATTCGAACTAATTCAAAGTGTCCAATTTTCAATTCAAATGTTGATTAAAAAACTGTACAAATTAATCGGCAAACATGAAATCCTACTAAAATAATCGAGGATACCCATGGGAAAAAAATGAGGATTAAAAGTGAAGATTATTATTATTAATTGATATTAACAAAACAATGTAGCCATAATGTATGCACTAAACGCACACAAATCTCAAAAGCAACAATAAAATGTTTTTAAACGTATTTGAATGTGGTACTGATGGTTTTGCGAAATTTTATCGGCTTATTTTCATTTTAACTTAACAATTGACAAATCAAAATAAATTAGAACAGAAAATATTCAATATGCAAAAAAAACTACGTGAAATAAAATTATCAAAGCGTCTCTGTAGGTCCACCTTCTCGTTCAATGCATCCGATCATAAAATTAAATTTGCAAGCTCCTCAATATTATTAAATGGTCGATCCTAGTATACTTTCTGCTTTGAATATTCCCATGAAGAAATCTATTGGAGTGAGATTTGTTGAACGAGGAGGCCACCGTGGATCGGTATTTCGTCTTAACCATTTATCACCAAATTCCCCATTTAACCATTCAGAAACAATTCTAGCAGAATGAGCGGGACATCCATCATGTACAAATCATAATTCATTTGGGTATTGTTAACTCATATT
The DNA here is from genome assembly GCA_018342105.1 of Gonioctena quinquepunctata. Classification (NCBI taxonomy): domain Eukaryota; kingdom Metazoa; phylum Arthropoda; class Insecta; order Coleoptera; family Chrysomelidae; genus Gonioctena; species Gonioctena quinquepunctata. The sequence goes on along the minus strand of JAFIRS010002297.1, from coordinate 137,207 downwards.
GTGTAAAAAATCCGTCAGTTCGTTTTCCAAGAACTGTAAATAGGTTTTGACGAAAAAAAAACGGTCCTATTAATTTGTCTTTAATAATACCGCACCGCACGTTTGTATTTTGGTAATACTGGTTTTTACTAGCAATGAAAAAATTTGTATTTTCGTCCGACCACCACCTACAATTTTGGAAATAGACAACGCCATTGGTTGTGAACGGGGATTCATCTCCAAAAAGAATGTGTCTATGGAAATCACTTTGATCTTTCATTTGTCCTTGAATCCACTTGCAGAAGTCATACCGCAATGCATAGTCTCGTTCTTGAAACGTGCAAATAAATCGTGGCTTATTGGCATGATATTTATTTTTCTTGAGAATTTTCCTAACAGAGTCTTTTTCCACACCCGTACAAGCAGACATTTCTTGGGTAGATCTTCTAGGATTTTCAACAAATGCCTGAAAAGTACTTCTAATTGCTTTTCTTCAGTACAAACCGTTTTGGTACGTTCATTTTTATATTTATAGTCTAACGGCCCTGTCTGTTTGAAATCAATTGAAATTCCGCTTACAGTTGAAAAGTGAACTTGTCTGTCTGAATGTCGTTCACTGAAAATATCTGCTGCTTCACGCACTGGTTTATAGTTATCTCCACATATTAAAACTACTGCCTTCTCAACTAATGTTAACTGTCTTGGCGGAGGCATTTGAAATCAAATAAATTCAATAATCGAACAATAACTAGGTTTTCAGGAATGGAAAATTTATGACACCAAATGGTCGTAATGTTTACTTTTGACCCACATCTGTTTTTTTCCATGGCTATCCGCGATTATTTCAGTAGGATTTCATTTTTGTCAATCACTTTGTACAGTTTTTTAATAAACATTTAAAATGGAAATTTTGCGCTTTAAATATGAGGTTTTAAATATCATCACTACTGTTCAACCATGTTAAAAAAAAATGGGAAATTTCAAAGTTGTGGGTTGCAACAAACATGAAGTTTGATTCCCTAAAAAAATTAAAATCTAAGTTAATTTCACAAATATTCTTGAATTTGAACAGAGTTATGCGAAATTATTGATTTTGATTTCTCCATTAAAGTGTTTAAGGAAAATATAGCTAACTTAACCTATTTTTTTTGGAAAAATGTGCTTAAAAAAAGTGATTAAGGGTTTGTGATGTTTTGGTTGAAAGAAAGACAAATGTTGAGTGTTTCCAGTGACCGAAAATAGAGCTGAGAAATCACAGTATTTCCACAGTTGAAGGTCCGTACCTTGGAAAGTATTAGAAAGCGCTCCGATTCATTTTCAGGATGTAATAATTCATGAATATCACCCAAAGGCTAGTGGTATTTTAGGAGTAGTCAATTCGACTATTCATTTTTTTTTTTTTAATAATAAAATTTATTAAATATACCGCCCATAGTCATCAGTGTAACACGGGCCAAATTGTCCGTATTTTATATTTTTTTCAATAATAATAATACCTACAAAAATAATTATCTCACCAATCTCTCACTCAAATATAAGAAACAGAACTGTTTACTGTTTGTTTTTTTTGTAAAACTTTTCAAACAAAATCCCGTCGCTCGTCACCATTGTAAAACAGGTCAATTGACTGTAGTTTCTTAAAAACAAAAAATTAGAATACTTTAATTTTTTTCCGAACAAATAATAGTGAAATATCTATACTTACTTATATCAACTCCCCTCGTAAAATATAGTCACAATATCTGTTTTTTTATTTCTAGTCATAATCACTCGATACATATATTTTTCGTATTATACGGGTAGCTGTCACCAGCGAAATGACCAAAAATTAGAATTTTCGACACATTCCACAAATTTTGAAAAAATTATTAAATTCAATTTACCAGATCTTGCAAATTTTTATAAGGCACTGATTAATTTTAGTCACGTGTCCTTCGGGACCCAGATTCGGCCTTTGGCTTCATATGCGAGGTCTTTCTGAAAAACTTTTCTTTTCAATAAATAAAATAGTACTTTTTCCTCAAGTAAAATCTCTCTAGATATATTGAAAAAATCAAATAAACATTACTTCACAATTAAGATGACTATTATATTGAACTCAATTTATATTTTTCTTTACTATAGTTTCAAATGATACACAAAATAACTTCAATACGTCTATTAATAAAAATATTCGGAATATAGTACATCTCAGTGAGCGTCAAATAATCATGTCAATACAAAATAAAAAAAATGAGATCGCTACCCTTGAGAATAGCCAGAAAACACTATAGCTTCAACCTATATCTAAAATTCAACATTTCGTGTTACTATAAATGAAAGAGTTCTTATTTCCCCGTTTCGTTTCGCTTTATGAGTGACCTGAATCTTTGCATGAGTTTCGTTCATCCCGTAATCTAATAATAATAATAATAAGTATAATAACCTCAATTAACCCCAAGAAACACTGATGTTTATGAAAGGGATCCGCACTAATTTAAAAAAAGCACAAACAATATACATGTAATGTTAGTTTATGGAAGATTCATTACTTCCGTAAGGGTTATACACTGGGGGGCAGATACTACCAAATGCTATATTTTTTTTGAGTGGTAAGGATATTTGTTGTTGACTGAATTCAAGCTGATGTTGGCACCATAATATCATAAATTTGCGTGGAAAATTCCAAACATATTTTTTTGTTTCCGTTTTATATTTTTTCAGGTTAGAAATTTGTTTAATATCATTTGTGATAGCGTTGAAAAATTTAGGACCGAAGAAGATGAATGTTCTTTGTGTAAATGTTTTTTTGAAGTTTTGTATTTTGATATCCAAGTTTGTGGTGGACCTCTAGTAATTCGAGTATATTGTGTGTGAACTTATCTTGGTTTATATACATTCTCCTTAAACATTGGTGAGAATTGAGTAATTTAATATTGAATATTTTCGTTTCTTGGTATAGTTTATCAATGGAGTAACGTTTATTTTTTTTCCGAATAATTTTGAGCAGTGTATTCGGTGTTGTTTGTAGGATATTTAGCTTGTTGTTGAAGGCTCCACCCCATATTGTGATGCAATGGATTCGGCTAGTGAGTTGTAGAGCATTATGAGTTTTTTTTCAACAGGATATCCCTCAAGATATAGAAGATGTGTATAAGGGTTCTTGGACCATCGAATGTGTTGGTCTAGGACTACACCTAGGTATTTATCGAAAGATACTTCTTCAATAGAAGGGCATGCACATGGGGTTTTGTGATAGCCAATGGAGTGTAGTTTTATTGATACATTATTTGAATGATTGACGACTCTTGGTGTTAACGCAACCAATTTAGTCTTTTCAATGTTCAGGGCAAGTTTATTCAGATTCAACTATGCATGTTTCTTTTGTAAATTAGTTTCGACATTGTTCTTGACATTCTCCCATTTCTCGCCCGTGAAGATCAAGGCTGTGTCGTTAGCATAGCAAACAAGGTGTCCTTTGAAACCATCTATTTTTGTAATATTATTCATGTATACAAGGAACAGTATTGGGCCCAACACTGTTTCTTGTGGTACCCCGATTCTCACTACTGATTTCATTCCCAATTTTCACTATCTGCACTCTATTTGTTGAATAGTTGAACAGAATGTCCAGAGGAATTTCACGAATACCATAATGGCATAGCTTGATGAGAAGAATTTCGTGTGAGACTGTGTCAAAGGTCTAGAAAAACTGCTATGTATTTTGATGATCCGTTCAAGGCCTTGACTGTTTTCTCTAGAGAATCCACTCTTTCCACTATTTGAATTCCGGATGGAGCCATATTGCCTGTCTGTAATTATTTTATGTCTATGGAAGAATTCGGTTGATATTGTTTTTGCTAAGATATTGATAACAGATATTGGCCTGTAGTTATTAGGTTGACAGCGGTTGCCTGACTCAAAAATTGGGGTGATAAGTGATTCTTTCCATAACCCCGATATTTTTCCACTTGATAGACATAGATTAATTATATGGGTTAGTGGAGGTACAATGTATTGATGTATATTTTTTATGGTTTTCACTGTAAGTTTATCTGAACCAGGAAAACATTTATTTTAAAGATTTGATATATGAATAATTATTTCATTTTCTGTTACAGGTTCTAGGAAAATGTTGGAGTAATTTCCATCGCTTTCCAGGAGGTTTTGTTGCAGATTAATTTTCTGTGGTTCTTCGGACATTTTCATGCCAATGTTGGTGAAAAAATCAATTAGAATGTTTGCTCTCTCTTTAGTATTTGTTATTGTTTTCCCAGTTTCGCTGTTTATTGATGTGATTTCTACTTGTTTATTCGAGTTTTCATTGCGACCTGTCATATCATTGATAACTCCCTATATATTTTTGTAATATTTTCCTGCTTCTGTTATTTTATTTTGATATAATTCATTTTCTGTTTTTCTGATTAAGGCGTTGAGTTTATTCCTATATCTTTGTATTCCTTTTCTGTTTTGCTAGAAAAAAATTCAATCAGATTTTTTTTCAGGCGGTCTCAATGCTCGATAATAATAATGATAATAATAATGAAGTTTATTTATCGAATGTACATATAGATAAAGTTTAGGTACATTTAGAAATATAAATAAACAAGAGCATCACAGAAGCAATAACATAAGTATCGCTTGTGCGTGATATAGCCAGGTGATCTGAATACTAATTCTAAAATATATTATTTAAGAGAAAGTAGATTTCAATTGTTTTCATCACTAACAAAGATAAAATGAAGATGAAATTATAGTATATAAAATAAAATAAATTGGGCGGATATCATAGTTGGGTACGGGTGTCACAGACTAATACAAACATTACATTTATGACTAACAAAGATAAATAAAATACATCAAAATAAATTGGGTGGATATCATAGTTGGGTACGGTTGTCACAGACTAATACAAACATTACATGATCAGTAGCATTGGCATTATCTAGTAAAAAAATTCACAATCGGGTGAATATCACAGTTGGTGTCACAGTAACGACAGTTTCGTTATCGGGTGAGTATAATCTATTAGTTCATATAAGCACAAAACAATAAGTATACGTGGAGTGATCGTTCATGTATGGAGTACTGCATGGTGTTCAAGTACATGTATATATGAATAACAATTTGAAAGATATACAAATTCAGTTTATAAAAGAAAGATATAAAGAATTGATTTATTAATGTAATCTTGGAGGAAGGATCTTTCGCTTTCCATTACCCATTTTTTCACTTTGTTTTTGAATATTCCTGGATTGATGGTTGTTTCTGTTTCTTCTGGTAATATCTGGTAAATTCGTGAAGCTATGTATTCAGCGTTTTTTTGCCCTATAGTTTTTTCGCAACGAGGTCCTTTCAGGAGTTTATATCGGTTTCTAGTATTATGGGGGTGAAAGACTGGTTCAAATTGGGGATATTTCCTTTATCAATAGCGTTCATTATACTCAGGCAGAACAGTTGGCGAATATCCAGAACAGCAGCTTCCTTGTACACACTATTACTAGAATAAGTTCTGCCTTCATTTAGTATGATTTTCAGTATCCATTTTTGGATAACGTGAACGTGTGTGAGGTAACAGTCATTCACTCCTCCCCACCCTATTATACCATAGGATATTTGAGATTGTACAAGTGCGAAGTATAGCGTTCTTAGATGCCACTTACCCAGATAGTTTCTCAGATATTTGAATTTGGAAATAGTGCCTCTCAACTTCCTAACCGTATTCTTTGTCTGCAAATCCCAGCGTAAATGCCTATCTATAGTGATGCCTGAATATTTGATGGATTGACTTTCAGGAATACAATATGTATCGCCAATCTTCAGAGGTCCCATATTTGGTAGTCCATTGGAGTATGAAGCAAAGGGTAGGTATTTGGTTTTTTCAAAATTAATTGTAAGTTTGTTGTGTGAGAACCATCTTTCGATTTTCGAAAAGTCGTTTTCAGCTAATGCCTTTAATTGCTGCCAGTTTGAGCCTCTATATAGAATGGCAGTATCATCAGCAAAGCTCACTACTTCTCCCTCTGTTTGAAGAAGTGGGAGTTCATTTAGATAAATAGTAAATAGGATGGGTCCCAGTATGGTTCCCTGAGGATGGATGTAGTGAGTCTCAAAGTGATCTAACATTTAATAATTTTATGATTTTTATTTTTGAATGTTTTTGCTTCAGTCGACTCAGAAATGTATCCACTTGGTTCGTCATTGAAGAGTTGGTAGGCTAATTGTGATTCATTCGAGTATATAGCAAAACAATGCTCTAAGTAAGGTTCTAAGATTTTCCCTACAAGCCAGCAACTCACCGTCGTATCTTCCCTTTTTCCTTCCAGTTTCGGATATACTTCTCATTTCCTTCGTAACCTTATATGGACAAACGAATGAAATTTATAATTTTAACACCTTGTCTCCCGAATTGACGACCAAAACCAAAGTTTCGAACTATTTATTCGCGTAGGTTCTCCTATTGAATCATTGTTTCGATGAAAGATTTTCCTCGATCTCCGGCTAGCAAACGAAGTCTGCCGGCCCGTACGAAAGTGCCACCAGCTCAAAATGGGCTCCTGGCTGCCTGTTCGTGGCCCCGTAATTTTCTATTTCTGGCAAAGCCAAAAATTAGTGCAACGGCCACTCTTAACTGTGGCTGGCGCGATAGCCCGCGGGTGAAAACCCGTGATCTATCCGTGGTCCCGGCTAGCCAACGACTCCCTGTCAAAACCTTTTCAACTGCCGTCCAAAAACCAAGAGAAGATTTTCATTTTCATTGGTCACAAATTCCTCTCACGATGAGTGATATAAGTCAAAGTCCACTCTGGCTTCTCTTGCATTCTGCCGACTTGACAGAATTCACCTGCCGAGATGAATCAACGGTGCTTTATTGAACATTCTCAGACGATAATATTAGCAACAATGTTTCATATGTTTAACGTCGAAATATAATATTCGTTCAGTAAAAATATATGAGCTGATTTGACGCTGAAATGACCCCGAAATTCCATCTACCGAAATAGGAACTCTTTTATTAATTTATTAACGTACTTGAAATTTAAATTTATGGTTTTCGATGAATGAAACATATTCAACAAAATTTTCGTTACCTCCTTATACATTTAAAATTAAATCAATTTCAAATCATTTTCCCGTTTACTTTTACGGTGGTGCGAGTCATTAGTCACTGCCTAAATCGTTAACAGCTATCTTCGTTACCATTCTGTACGAATTTGTTAGTCATGCTTCACTGACATTTCACAAATCATATTGGAGTAGGTTGATCTGTTTTTTTTAACATATAATTGGGCCCTTCGCATAATTGCACCGCATGGAGGTATTTGTAGGTAAAAATTTCAATTTTTCATTTCTTGCAACATCCGGATTCATCTTTGAATTTGTAGGTGCCTGATCTATTCAATATTGTGACTCTAAATATCTATTAACATATCTATGGATTTAAATCAGAGTTTGTTGTAAAATTCAGATGAAGTTCCTGCATGAGATTTTTAGGTTAACCAGATTTAATCAGTGGATTTTTCCATACTGTACCGGTTTTTTTCACTTTTGTACGTTTAACTAAAGTCAGTTTGGTAATATTTCGTAAATTTTACTCAGTTCAACCACGTTTGATTTTTTTGCAAGCAACGTATACACTTGAGCTATTGCGCATGTCGCATTGTCTGCAGGGTTTCCTCTTGTTTATTTGGTGAAAACGCTATACCCATTTCAGTGCAAGATACCAACTCTGAGTGGAGGATTAGCTACCTAACCGACACGGTGTGATTATTCTGAGAGGAGTTCCAATCGTAAGGAGCTGAGACGATTATTCTGGGACATTTGTTTTTTTTCGTTATAATCTCTGAGATTATTCTATGTTTCTCTTCGAGAAATGAATGCTTCCACAAAGTACTCGATCTCACAGTATCGGTTGTTTTCCTCAAGCCTGAATTCTTGATTCAATATTGACTAGTTTCATTTTGTCGTAAACTCAACCAATTAACAGTAATAGTCTCGATGTGTTGAAAATATGAACAGGATGTTCATAAAATCAGATGTGGAATCATCTGCGACTGTTAGACATTCACAAAAGATAACTTTATTTTAATCGGTGATTTTTCAATTCCCTGAAAAATCTTTCTATCAATATTCAATTGAGAATGTTTCCCTGCCCAGTAATAGTCTCATTTTGAAGATCTGCCAGAAATCCATCTGCTCACCGATTCCTTCCTTCGTAAAGAAGAGGTATTGAGGAACTTTAGGACTTTTCAACCTCCAGGGCTTATCGTTAAAAAAAGGGATTCGCCAACCTTTATATCGCCACATCTGTGAATATATAAACACATATAATTGTATGTCTAGGTAGATTTCTATCTATCGAGCATTTCTTCGGTTGGAAGAATTAACTTAACTTTTATCTTTATTTGAGAGTTTATTGCGGTCACTTGGAAGAAGTGTGGTCACACTCTCTGTATAGTTATCGAACACTATATTTCTTCTCTGAAAAATTTCCAAAAAATTTTGCTTTTGAAATACTATACTTTTTTTCTGGAAAGTTATCAAGAATATTTTTTGGTATCGAACACTATACTTTCCTCTGGAAAACAAGACTTAGCCCTTGTTCTCGATATAACTTTATTCCTATCCTTTTGAGTATATAATTTTTCCGTTCAGATACCTTCACTATTTTGACTATATACTCTTTTAGTACCTTTCAATAAACTACCAACCAATTTGAATATTGAAATAATTTTGTTGGAAATTCTTTTGGGTGGGGGTTTTTGTACTGTTCAGTGAATTATTTCATGATAACTATCTATTTTTGAAGAAAAATGAATCCAACTATGCAGTTGTTTCCTATAAATTTTGAAAAATATTTTTATTTCTGTTGAATTAATAACTGTTTGAAAAATTCACCTATATTGTGATTTTCCTCAGTTATTTGTATGAACTAGTTTATTTTTCTTTACTAGTTGTATCCGACCATTTCAAGGTTCATTTAATTAAAATTTGATACGTAAGTTTGAGGTTCAAAGGATATCCTTCGATCGCCCCAAATTGTAACCATTTCTGATTTCCATCGTCTCATTCACATGTATGTACCACTGAGGGAAGCCGAATACTGAAGACAGAAGGATTGCTACTCGAGGAGGTCACACAGCAGTCTACTTCCAACCTGGTCCGTGAAATCTATCACACTCACGAGGGAGTGAAAACAAGGGTCGCAATCAATACGACCACCCCTCCTAGACCAAAATCATCACTGCTGTGCTGAGACCATCAGCGATCAAACCAGCCTTCGAAGTCTCTTTCAACGAAGACCATCTTCAGCCAACCCAAATCTCACGAGTATACGGTACCCACGACCATATTCGGCTGGAATCAGAGAATTAAAGTAAATGGTCAAATTTTGATTAACCAATTCAAACTTGGGGATTTTATCCTTTTCTTTTACATTTACTATTCTTTTACATTTAAATTAATCCTATTTTCTATTTTGTTCCATTTATCATTCCATTTTGTTGCTGTTAAATATATTTATTTTGCCTTCCCATACAAGCTAGGTAACATTTACTTATTTTATACTTTTTCTTACCTTTGACTTTTGCAAGTCTGGCGCTCAAATAGCAGACCAGTCAAGTCGATTACTGAATAATTTCTCTAGTGAAAAAACTATTGAAAGTCGTTAATTGAACCTCACGCATGACCTTACCGAATCAAACTGACCAGCCAATCTGCCAAGTGATTTGCTCTTTTGCTATTTAAAGTAGTTGTCGTGCTACAATCAGTGTCAAAAATTAGGCTCGATTGTAACGCGACGCAATACATGTTCAAACGCTGAATTAGTGGGATATTTTTTAAGGAAACTGTACACTTAGAAACGCAACTAGCATGTGTGACACAGCAATTAAGCCATGACAGGACTGTTGGCAACGTCGCCATCCAGCGATCGCTCGCATTTAGTTGTTCAAGATACAGTGCAGTTTGCGAGGTATCTTTATTGAATATAAGAAAAACGTTCCCATATTGGAGAGGGCCAGGAATGTTCGAGCTATCAAAATTAGCCAAAGATTCAATACCAAACGAAAAATTAGTTCGCTCCATTGGTAAAGAGCCAGAATTATCAACATACATGAAATCATGTGAATAATTTATTTCAGAGCGACCTGAGAACGAAATAATATTTTGTGATTAACCCTAATTTAAATGTTATATCCCGAAAATTATTGAAAAAAATTGCGCAACAAAATAAAACATATGATTTTCTGAAACAAATGTATCACGATGAAGAAGAAGAGCTGTGATTAATCACCTAACTGGAAAATTGGAGAATAGAAAACATAGCATTTACTGAAATCATTAATGATTCAAAAATAAATGTTAAGTCAATCAAGTGATTATTTAATATAATAGTTGGAAAAATAACTTATGTTACATTCATTGTTGTTTATATTTTTTGTAGATTTATTCGTTTAATTTCAGTAGCCTGCTGGAAATCTGAATCATTTTTGTTTATGTGGAAGAGATTTGGCGGCGTTGAGACAAGAATTTTTAAATTCGATCCCTGCCCAAGGATATCTTTTTCCAGAATAAAAAAATTCTTGTCTGCGCGCCGCCAACTCTCTTTTATATTATATATTACAGACATAAGAATTTCCCTTCTTGAAATTTTTGTTTATATTTAAAAATATTAGAATTATGTTATACGTACATGTGTTGTATAAATGTATAAATAAAATAAAGTTTATGCACTTTGCCGTTACTCGCTAAAACTACATTTTATTTTATATAGATTCATATTGTAAAATGTTAAAAATGGAATAGTATATATTAATGCAAGTATTCATAATTATTATTCATAAATATGTGCATTCCAAAACACAGTTCAATTCAAACCAAGACCCTCGTGCTCTCGCTTATTTAAATCACGAGCGCTCGCTTGAAGCCTTGCCACGATTCTCAGCCTTCCCTATCTTGCACTTCTCATACGCAATAATTTAGAAAATTCTTATGGCAATAACTAAATAACTGTATGGCTACGCGTGTTTAATTTTTTTAATAAAATTTGTTACTTACCTTTCAATAATATATTAGTTTTTCAAAAAGATCTGAATGGAGGGTTTTTAGTTATGCCTTAAAATGTGGTGTCCGCGGTAGCTCACTATAGGGATTACACGTTGCAACTTTGAAGCCTTATATCTCGCTTTCGGTGTAGTAAATCATTCCAAAAATTCAATATGTTACAAGTAGTAATGTTAACTGAAAGTGATATGAATATAAACGAAATCTGATTGGAAGTGGATTTCACGACAACTACCTTAATCAGATTCTTCAAATTTGTGATTTAAAGAAAAAAGGGTATTGCACATCTTACCCTGGGAACAAACTGAAACAATAACAAACCCTCACAGGGTGTTACAGTAGAATAGACACTCTGAGTTTGTCGGTCATATTTTGATTTAACCTGCCGCAATTAATTTTGAAAGAAGCAAGTACTCACAATCTGAGTTGCACTGACAATACTTTTTCAATAAATTACCCATTCTAGAGACCTTGGTTCAAAACGGTTGAAAGAGTAAATCTGAAAAAGATTGCAAATCTCTAAACCACGTGTCAACACAACTCGCGTATAATGACGAGGGGTTTCAACCGCTCGCGCTGCATCCATCAAATATTTAAAAGGCATAAGAGACCGAACATGTATAAACAATGGGGTGTTCCTTCTCATCCGAAGTCCCCGAGGCGATTCATTATATAAAGATGAAAAGAAAATTCAATCTGCATGACGGGTTCCGCCCTTCTGCTCTGACAGGCCGTGATTACGTATTCAACAACAGGGCCGGAGGCCGGAATATCTCTGACCCAGACTGCCAACTCATGTGACTCACCGCTGAAAGTGACATGTATAATAACTTCTCTTTTCATACTTTCGAATTCGTTTACAGTCGCCCGCAACTTCTATTACTATTATGACACTTGATGAATGCATCGTTAGAGGAAGTTAGATGAACGCAATATCTTGAAATAATGGATTCGCTTCGCTGTTGAAGAGTTATAGACCAGGAATATGGAGTGTTTTGTCTAGAGTGAATTTGATTCGCAATAACCAGCGACGCCATGAAAGCCTTCTTATTGTGGGGATGTGGCTCAAAATTGCTATTTAGATGAAGAAATAACAAAATGGCACAGAAAACCAATATGCAAATATAGTCCATCCAATATCAATTGCAGAAGCTGTTTCTATAGGGAGCAAATGAAAGCTCACTTCGCTAACACGAGCGTATATGCGAAGAAACGGAACGAAAAATAATCTGTACTACTCGTAAACATTTTCCGTCGGCATACGGTAGATCGAAAGAGCCGATAGCCAACGTGGACTCGAGTGAGGGCTGTCAGTTGTACAACCGATTCGTCTGGACCAATCAAGTCGGATATAATGCTGGCAGGTGTGTGTCTACGATGGGAGGTCATAAATCACGCGTTATATTTGTGTTTTAATAGCTATGAAAGATTAAAAACCAGTAGCGTCTATGGTCTTGGTGTGTGCCGATCAAAATACGTTTTAGGATATAATAATAACCTACATCAAACAATGAAAGAAATTATTTTTCTTTCTTAATGTATTTGTATAAATAAAGGCTTGTCTTTATTTTTTTTTCATTTTCCATTATTCATGAAGTATTTTTAAAATCTTAAAATATCTAAATAAAATTAGTTATCTCCGCCACTGCTGCTCACACGATTTCGCCGCAAGACTTTTTTATGCTTCTGCAATTGATATTGGGAAAACTTATACCATTAATTCCATCTACGAAATGTCAAAATTAATTTAATCATATCCATTAGAAATGTAATTCTGAAAATTACCCATCTTACTTAACGATGAGAATGTTTGACTGTATTACTGGAAAATTCTAACCCAAAATACCTCAAGAAATTTATTTTTCCAATACTTACGTCAAATATGTGCCATTTTATATGACTTTTAAATTTCAAAAATAGTCTATTTTTGAACAGAGTGCAAAAAAAAATTTAGCACGACGTGCAAAAAAGTACAGACCTACGTTGTTTAAATACAGGTAATTAGACTTGGAGTTTTTGCAAAAATATTTATTCCATTCCTGAACTGAAATCTTAGGGTTTTCTGCTATATTATGACGCAGTGACATGTACTTACGGCAAATTTCGGCTGGATTAAGTTTGTGTTCATTGTTATTTGGAACTCAAAATGTTCTTTGTATTTTCGTTTTTGAATCAGGAATCTTTGTACTCAGGGTCTTCGATTGACGACTCCATAGTTTTAGATTTCATATATATATATATATATATATATATATATATATATATATATATATAAATACGCAAGAATGACGAATTCTGATATCTTAGATATTTAGCTCTTACTCAATTATTTTTTCGTTATTAATTATAAAAATACCTCCAAATATTTTTTTCCAAGGCTTTCAAAATTGAATATTTCATAATCTATCAAAGATACGATGGAAATACTTCAAGACTTTTCTGTAAGTAAGAAGAACAAGAAACTAGCAAGAAACTGAAAGTCACGAATCACCGCCGCAAAAACGTCAAAAACGTTAAAAAAAATTAAAGAAATATAAACAAAAACTGTTTTATGTACAGAAGTAATGCATAAACTAATCAATGAAGTTTTAAAAATTATATATTATATCAATATTACTTTCAGTTTCTAAGATACCAAGGCTGAAAAAGTCAGAAAATTTCCCGTTACCCAATATTTTTCCTCATTACTCAATAAATAATGTAGTGAACGCTTCCACCAAATTTTTCATTGTTCATTAAAGAACAAAAAAGACATGAAGTATTTTCATCGTATCTATGATAGATAATTTTGCTTTTAATGTCACTGTCACTGCCAAAACAATAAAAAAATTCGTTTGGTCTCAAAACGTTAATCATAAAGAGTTTTTTTATTTTTATATGAAGAAAAACAAAGTATTGGAAAAAATCATGTATACAACTCGAACATAACAGCCTCTTTTTTGCACTTGCTAGGTTTCAAAACTCGCCTACGGCTCGTTATTGAAACTTATTGCGCTTGCAAAAAAGAATCGCTTCATATTCTTGATAAATTAACTGTTTCAGTCCAACATATTTATCATCGATTCAAATTATCCATCAAAATTCGGTGTCAGATGAAATACAGCCACCAAATTTTCCACATTTACCACATATCCATGAACTCAAAATTACTGAATGCATTAAAAACTGAAATTTCGAATTTTCTAAGCAGAATGTTGATGCGATTTCGAAATCACACACATAAGTGAAAAGTATCGAAAATAAACGAAAATCTAATGTTCCAAGTGACTCCAAATTAAATGTCTGTTCGTGTGCGTTATCTGTACATTTGAATCGAAACGACCATCGTTTTAGATACAAAAAATAATGAAACAAAAAAATATATCTTGAGACGGTACATATTAATAGAAATGGAAAGTCGACGAATAAAAAAACTGATCTTGATAACCTCAGTCAGATTTATACGTACCTGAAAATTAATGAAATGACGCAAGTATCTCCACTGAATCTTTTGAAAAATGGAAAGGTCTCAGTCCAACCAATATCCCACTCGGTGGGAGTCTGCATCCTCATTTACAGCAGTAAAATATTCTAAATGGACTTTGAAAATTTTTCATGACGTTTCGATCTTGAATCTGGTTAATACTGACAAGCTTAGGTGCAACTTATCCATTTATATATCTGTCGGTGCAGTGATACGTGTGATTTATTGCTGTGTGGTGTCTCTACAGTCCGCCAGAAAAAGCAATGAGCTCTCTTTTCCAAACGTTCTTGATCTCAACGCTTGGTTGACTGAAGGCGTTATTGGCTTCGATGTAGGCGGCATCATTGAACTTTCATTTGAACCAATGCTTCTCTCTATGTAGAACGCTTGCGTTGTCTCATGGAATTTGATGGAATTTCCTATTTTGTGGTTTCTCCGCGTTGGGTCCATTTCTTGTTTTCATCTATCCTACCGATAACGGCCTTTTTGTCTCTCCGATGTTGTTAGGTTTGGTCTTGATGAGGAAGTACTGCCAGATTGGAAGCAGCTCTCGGTATTGATCTTCCTCATCTTTTTGGAGACACCTCTGATGTATGCTCTGTTGTTGCCCTTCGCAAGTCTTCGTTCTCTCTAGTTGTTTCAATACTTCCCCTAGGAGATTCTCGGGGTATCCATTTCGGTGGAGGTTCTCTCGCATGCGGTTCAACTTGGTATAAGTGACTCCTTGTTGTTGCATATGTGCTTCACTCTTTCCATCAATGTTTTTTCGGTCCCCCTCTTTGTCGGACTCGGATGGTTGGAACTGTAGTTTAGATACTGTCCCGTATGTGTCTTCTTTCTATAGATGGAGGTGCGGATGTCATTGCCTGTTTTCCTAACAATCACATCAAGAAAGGTAAGGTACTGTTTGTTCGATCGAATCCTGATGCTTTTAATTCTTGAGAAGGAACCTTGGAGATGTTTATTCCGTGGTTCCACATCATGAAAGTGTCATCTATGTACCTCAATCACAGTTTTGGTTTGTGTTCCACCTCCCGTGAGGCCAATTCCTCGAAGCACTTTATGTTTATTTTGGCAATAATTGGAAAAAGGGAAGATCCCATCGGGAGTCAGTCGTCTTGAGAGATGAATGAGTTGTGTAGGCAGCAATGCAGTTATTCCAATATCGCTCCTGGGAGGAGTATTTGAAACAAGTCGAGAAAATGAAGACATCTGAAGAGCAATAACAAAGGTCACTGACCTACTTTTCGTACTTCAGAGGTGTCTCCAAAAAGATCAGAAAGATCGGAAAAAAGTTCAATATCAAGAGCTGCTTTCAATCCGTCAGTACCTTACGGAGTTTCCTCTCCAAGCCCAAACCTGACTTCAGTTCCCTGTGGATGCGGTGATTCCTACATCGAAAAGACAGAAAGGCCGTTATCGGTAAGATTGAACGAACACAAGAAATGGACCATACGCGGAGAAACGTCAAGATCGGGAATTGCTGTTACGAATTCTATGGGACAATGCAAGCGTTCTACATAGAGGGGAGCATTGGTTCAAACGAAAGTTCAAGGAAGACGCCTACGTCGGAGCCAATAACGCTTCCAACCAACCATGCGTCGGGATCGAGAACATTTGGAAACCGCTCATTACTCTTTCTGGCGGATTGCAGACCCGCGAACTTTCACTCACCACCACAACGCTCGAAATCACAGGCATCACAGCACATGGCGGAATTACACGCACCACTGCACCGACAGACATATAAATAGGTGAGTAGCACCTAAGCTTTCAGAATTCACCTGAAGACTATTGCATATACAAGCGATCGAAACGTCTTGAAAAACTTTCGAAATTCATTGAAACGATGGACGTCCGAAACAAGAGTAATCAAGTTACCACATCATCTACCAGTTTCAAGTAAAATATTGGGTGGTAGAGTTGAAACGAGCAGTACGGGCTGCCTAGACGAACATCGCAGTGATCGACCAAATGGGATGACTATGCCAAAAATGGTGGAAAAAATCCACAAAATAGTATTGGATGACCGTCAACTGAAAGTGCATCGCATATCGACTGAAAATTTGGACATATATGATTGATACGAATACTGATACTGATACAATGGAACAAAAACAGCAACGCAAGGATGCTTCGATCGAGTGTCTAGCGAAGTTTCACAGCAATGGAGCCTAGTTTTTGTAACGAATCATTATCATGGATGAAACATGGATCCATCAGCTTATGCCTTAGAGAGAATTGTTTCCATAGAAGGCGAAGATTCCATTTATTATCTTGATTTCGGCCTTGAGATATTGGAAGCCGCTTCTACTTTCAAGGACCGAACCAGAGCTTGACTGCATTCCTTGAAGTGTGTCAGTCTTAGGGTTCTTTTATTTCGATATCTCTCAATGAATATTTGCACCGCCAATTATTCTTTGATATGTTTCATATAATACCTAAATTTCGACATTTTCTAATAGAAAATGGGCGAATTGAACGCCAGCTGACACCGACTGATTTCTTCAGAGGTTCTCAATGGTGGTACTCCACACCTATTTGTACAGCACCGACGTTTGGTGTTTTTTCTCGAAATTTCCAAGTGAATTATGTGATTTCCAAATTGATGTATATTGATACCAACTTTGTGTTAGGTGTAATACTGTTTGATTAAAGTTCGCACCAGTCTGGTGTGGATTACAATACTATTGATCATGAAAAACATCAGTTTAGTAAATATTAATCCTTTATAAATGAACACAATCAACACCAACTGATCAAGTCTGCAACAATGCATGGTGTTTATTCACAGCTGTTCATTGAATTATGAACCAGGATCGTGTAAATTCAAATAAAGAATAGTTATCCATCTGATATGAATCTTCAGAATTACAATATCTTTGAGTGTAAAACAAAATAGTTTCAATTGGGATATCTACAATCGATACTCATTTTTGAAGCTGCTAATCATATTTGGTTTCAACTGAAATTATGCTGATGTTTATTTGATAGATTCGAAGTAATTTGTTATCACAATCATATCGTTCTTTTTCAGTACAATTTCCTGTGGATCTCTTTAGTTTTTGTGGATCTCTTTAGTACTTTGTTTTTGTCTGTTGACCTCTGTTTTTGTGTGTTGACCTCTGTCATTTGTTTGTGGATTGAAAAGCAAAGAAGGGTAAGAAAAAATTTATGGGTTTTTAGGAAAAGGGAAAATTATATTGGCTTTCATATTGAGTTTCATGAATGTTTTCATTTGGTTACTAATGCAACTTTTTCTCCAGTTAATACACTGTATCAGAAATAAGTGGAAAAATGAAATAACTCACCAAGAAATATATTTATTAAAAATCGGATAACTGAAAGGGGTTATGTTAGAGTTGGTTCAGTATCTCATGGTCTCCAGCCTGGAACGCACAGAAGACCAGAAGACCAAAATAGATCGGAGGTCGAATTAACTATCCCGATTAAAATCAGCCAACAGCTTTTTCCGCGGTAAATTTGTAAGGATTGACATTTTAACGTGTACAGATCAACATGTACAGAAAATATAATCTAGAACTAGGACCCCCAGTCTCCACAATAGTAATGCGAAACGTACCAACCCACTTTCATCTATAAGTTATTTACAAAACTGAATAACATACAATTGAATCGAATTCGGTTTCGTCAGCCACAATAAATTTCTCCTTACATTTGTAAACAATTTTTATACGCTTCATGTTGCACGAATGCACGACATGAACTCTTCTTGAACACAATGCCAAGTGCTTAGGTACTGTGTGTTGTTTGTTTTTTAGCATTAGTGACAGTTGTCAGTGGTTGAGGGTACACAGGCAGACGGAAAATGCGCAAGGTTGCCAAAAATCACAATATGATAGAGTTCTGTCTATGGGAAATGAGGCTGAGATGAAGGTTATCCAAGGTGTTCTATGGAGCCCTTTTGAAATCCTATAAGGCTATGGCTCCAACGCAAATTCAAAGTAGGGTGGCGGTCAAAGATGATTCTATATCTGACTTTGCGTTGATATAGTCTAAAGGTGACTGAAGGGGGGTTCTGACACTTGGAAAGTTATGAATAATATCTATTTCAATTTCAAGCAGCTTGAATGCTGAACATCTATTGAGCAGTCTACAACTTCTGTATTCAATTTGATTGAATGAAACTGTACTTCAAACACGCGATCCCCGGACCTCAGTCTTTTTTTTGTATTCAAGGTACAGTATGAAATAGGTTTCACTACTGATATAGTGGAGGCGGCAACATTGTATCTGGACAAAACTTTGTTGATGTCGATTTCATATATTAGTGTTGTTGATTCACAACTCATTCGTACTTCATACCAGGGGTATGGGAAGAAACACTGGTTTGATCATCAAGTTCATCACTAGGTGTATATCTTGAAAATGCAATATTCGCCGTTCATAACATTGAAAATATAAAAGCTGATCACTTTCATGATTAAATTCATGATAATTAACACCAAACGGTGTTAATTTTGATAGGTTATATTTAGTTTTGATTCATAAATAGTGTGATTCGAAGTTCACAGTGTGAATTCTGATTGCGAATTTAGTTTCGACATATTCTGATACGAATTACACCGTAGAACACCATGATCTCAAATTTTCAATAATTAACCATGAGAAAGTATTATTCTGGAGTGAAGTCAAATCAGTGTTATTTCTAATATAGTCTGGAATCGAAAAGGACACCAATATTTTTCTTAGAGTGTATAGGCGTAATTTTTTTTATCATTCGCTAAAAATTATTTCATTGAAATGACATAAGAAACCCTTGTGCACTGCGCACTCCAATAATGACACTGTAGGATATACAGAATTTTATATTTATTATACCTCCAATGTATTTTTCTGTATTTCAGTGGTTTATCATTATAACTATAGGAAAAATATTGAAGGGAAATTCTCTCCGACAAATAAAACGATTTTTTTTTCAAAGCCCGATAAGCCTGAACCAATGTAGTTGACAAAGTGATCTCATAATCCAACGAATCGTTCATTTGACATCTTTATGACAACCGATAACAATTCAATGGTCGATTGTAATTCATATAAACGGCTATATTTTATTGATATGATCATCGTTTCCTATATCGAGAATTTATTGTTACATTATCGCTGTCACATTTTTACTGTGCAGTGTTGTGAGTTGGTTTATTTAGTGCAGACAAATATTGATCCCATTTATTTACGGCTGATATAATTTTACAACCATTGTTTCCATAGTAAACATCAAAGAGATAACATGAAGTGGGGTCATCAGTTCCTCAGTGAGAATAAATAAACATCTGTCTCTTCTGAATGACAAAGGTTCTTCAGAAAAATATCCATAGAAAAAATCACTCAACCAAGTAATATTCAAGCCACCTATGTCTGTCGCCAAGTCGATTTTTTATTTCTATTCCTAGATTTATAATTTTTCATGAATTTCTAACTTGACAGATCCCCAGATTTGTCATTGAGAGTAAAGTTTTCCCGTGAGTTGCCTCTCCTATGGTTTGATAAAGGTGTTTCTATACAAAATCAAAGCTAAAAAAATTAAAATTGAAAATTTCAATAAATATTTTTTTACACGCTCCACAAAATGACTTTATCGGACTTTTTTTATAATACAGATTATTTTTTCAGGAGACGCAATGAATAGATTAATTGATATTTCGTAGTGACAGCACACGTTTGCTTCGAAATATTCTTTTGAAATACTTATTTCATGAAAATTGACGACTAATATTTGACAAATGTGTCATTGCTAAATAATCGCTTGCTAGATTTTTGCACAACTTCCTTACGCTTATGGTATGGATGGTAATTGAAAAATGTATGCTATTTCTGATCTGTTTATTTGGATGACTAATACAAACAAATATATGCAGCACGTACGCAAATGGCTGGCGCTTCGTCCGTAAATATTCCGATTCTTCCGCTGTAGCCTCACTTTGCGTGCTTGATACATAAACTACTATTTTGTACAAATTTCACAAAATGCCTAGTTTGGATACTGAAAAGAGTACGCAATATGCCACGTCAGCCGTCTCCTTCTTAAAGTCGTGATGGCAACACTTTAGCAGACTGAAATTTATTCATTCAGAAAACTCAACTTGATATAAAACAAGGGACTTTGGAGTCTCTTCACAAAAAATTCAATATAAATTGAAACAGGTGGTAGACCACAAGCGGAAAACAACTACTTTCCTGGCAATTACCACGCAGAACGTTGAATGATATTCACCTGAAAATATATGCAAACTTACATTAACAATGAAAATTGATTGTGAATGTTTCTTTCTGATAAACTTGATTATGTTCAATTTATGGCAGGTCCGCCTAACAATCTACCGGTTTCAGGCCCTCATCAATACGAAGTAGTCACCAGTAAGAGATCCGAAGACTTCTGGCCGAAGCGTGACCCAACAAAAATGAAAACATCATCAAGCTTGAATCACCTGTAGATACGCCGGAAAAAGTAAGTTTCAACTGGCGGTATCTAGTGACAGAAAGAAACACTCCACACTATTCCCCTATCTGAATAGGATTCTACCTCGATAGGAGGAGATGAATGCCCGACATGATTTTTTTCATCATGACGTATCCATGGTTAACGATTAAGTACCGCTTCGAGTTTCCTCCTGGCGACTGCATGTACTGCCGTGGCTACCTTGCGGTGCTGGAGGTTCATCTGGGTGGTCTCTGTCGTTTGTTCAGCACCCTGAAGTCCTCTTCCGATCCCGCAGAACGCTCGGAATCATTACTTCTTCACTGCCCGAATGAAACCTAGAGGACCAAGAGTTGTCCTCATTCACTATCGGTGTTTCATCTCATAGTTATCTGTGCCTCCGAGTAATTGGTGAGGAAGGGGCTGGTCCGGCACTGTGGTGCCCCCTGCGAGATTTCTTCCTGTTTCTAGGAGGCACCGTTTGTTTTGTGACTTTGGTGTCATGCATCCGTCGCCACGGTGCTCAGAGCTTGGATTTAGTTGTTTGCCAAAGCCTCGTTAGTCAACCCGCGGCCGCCCACACGCTGTATGAATGTCCCATTCGCTGCTCAGCCGCGGCCCGTTCACCCCATACCACGTGATGGTGAGGTTGCACTTTGAAGAGTTAGACTCAGCTTGGTCAAGTGAAGACGTTTTCATCAATAATGGCAGAGGTTTCATCAATAATGGCAGAGGTTTCACCTATTAGTGCCAAGAAACTGTACAGAGTGCGGCGTACTACTCTTGCAATCGATTATCTGGCTATTTATCGCTTCGATAAAATTATTGTGGAGTGCTTTATAGACTACATGTTTTTTTTCGGAAACCATAATTTGAGTGCAAGTTCTTAGAAGTTAGAGAAAATACTAATTTGGTAAGGTGTTTCCTGTATAAAGGACAGGGGGAAGCGAATATGTTTGTCCGCGTATGCCTCATTACATGAGAAGGGGTAAGAGCACTTACTCGTCACCTGAGCATGAATCTTTATTCACATCAAGGGAGAGCACATGCTCTTGGGAACAGGACTTACGCATAATTTTCTGAGCATTTTCTCCGGAGCATGGAATTGCAACATCGCCGTGAGTGATATTCCTTCAAAATCAGATATGGCCATAAGCATCTGATTGATCTAAAACATCAGTTTTCATTCAAAATTTCATAGTTACTCTCATCTAGGGGTATCTGTAAAATTTGTACTATTTGTGCAATTGAAAATGGGCGATAGTGAGAGTGAAAATGAGAGTTTCACTCCAACAGAAATTGTGGAACATGATACAGTAATCACAAACAATTTAATAACTGCCAAATCTGCAGAGGCATGGAAAAAATATTCTCTTGTTTCATGGACTATAGAGATATCAATGAGAATGATAGCTTTTTAGAAAATGCGGAAATTTACTATTTAGATCAGTTGACTGGAAAATTCAAATCCACTAGTTTTTCGTCCCAGTATTTAATTTTGTAATCTACGTTATCTATTGAACATAAATTGGACATATCCAAATAGTTCAAATTGCAGACATTATTGGAAATAAAATATGAATGGTATAAACCCAAAGAATCTAAAACATTTTCTACAAATGAAACAGAGCAATTCATTGGAGAAGCAAATATTGGTTTTCAATGTAATTGATTAACATGAAATACTGCGTTTTTCATAGGTTGTATGTGTTTTTGGTATAGTGAGAGCTTTTCGAAGATATACACGAGCTGATATGGAAGATACATTATTGAACTTTTCACACTTCAGTATAAGATAGATCAATATATAATATATATATATACAGTGTCACACATAAAGTTCGCAACATATGGAAGTTTTTTTTATTAAGAGGTATAATGAAAATTTGACTCCGAAGTTAGTTTGTGCTTGAAAAATGAGTGAAAAACAGCCTCTTTTCTTTTGTCATGAGGTACTCTAAACCTGTCAAATTTGAAATTTTTTTCAAAAATCCTCAAAAAAACAGTTTTTTTTTTCAGAAATTTCAAAAATGCCATAGGTACGCCGTGTAGATACACACTTTCAAAGTTTCATAAACATAGTTAATAAATTATCAACTAAACAACCATTATTCGTCATTTGTTCATTTTAATTTTTTCTCATAATTACCCGATTACAGCAAAGCCAAAAGGAAAGCTTACGATTTTAGCAGTTTATTTATGTATATTTGTATTTATTGTAATCGATAATTTGAAATTTTATCAGTTGGGTACACAAGTAATAACGATTTATAATACCACTCCCAAAAAAAAAGTTCAAAAACCCGACTACGGAAAAAATAACTATAATCAAACGAAAAAAAATATTTCACTCGACTAGGGATAGATAAAATAAACTAAAAATAAGAAACAGGTTAGGGACTGATTGTTTCACATTAATAACGTTATGATTCAATTCAAATGCCGTGGTCGTGCGTTGTCAACTACAAAAAGCAAACGTTGTAATTTGATAGACAAATAAAAACAATGGAGATGCTGTCAATCTAGAATAAAAAATTCGCACGACCACGGAATTTGAATTGAATTATAACGTTATCAATGTGAAACTGACAGATTTTTTCAATAGAACCATATAAACAGGAATATCTAACATATCAAAAGACTTGTCTCACTCAATAAGACGATTATAGCAATCAGCACCTAACTTGTTTCTTACTTTTGAGATTATTTCATCTATCCTTAGTCGAGTGAAAGCTTTGGAACATTTTTCCTTTAATTACAGTTATTTTTTTCCGTAGTCGGGTTACAGTTTTTACACTTCTTTTTGTTACAATTAGTGGTTTTGGAAATATCAAACCGCCATAGGTACTCAACTAGGCGGAAAAATCTGTCATATAATATATTTCACTCATAATTCATATCCATCAGATTGGTGGTCCAACGCACTCTAGATGCAAAAATATAAATGCTCCTGAAAAACCAAATGTACCATTGTTCTGCCTCCAAACTATGTTATAGTAATCAGAATCGGCCCTAGAATCAAAAAAAGTTAAAATTCCCATGTGGGGGCTGGTAAAACCGGAAGTGATGGAAGGGTATGGAATAATATTTTTTTCTAATTCTTCAATCCAACACTCCTGTTAAGTTTGGATCTCATACCCTCGGAACTCTGGAAACCATGGCTTGTTAAAAGAGTTGGATGACACCCGGTACATCGAGTTTGGTGCAAAGATCTTACAATATTTTGAAATTACTCCACATGCATGAAAATGTATTGAGTAATACAATGAAACTTGATTCGTGCGATGCCTTTATTTCTCACCCTATCGGCACAGACTAGATGATTTCCTATCCCAATCCTACCACTTATGGAGAAAATTGAAGGAAATGAGTGATACCTGAACCATGCTCAATTTCAAAAGAGTCTTACTTACATAGCGAAAAAAGAATTCAATGATATACCAACTGGAATAAACAAGCCACCAATCTAGTGTCCTCTGATAAATAATTCATGGAAATGATTAATTGAAAACTGTCTTTGGATAAATTTTCGTTTTTTTTTATCTTCTCCAGTATTTCTACTTGCTAACATTGCACGATTGTTATAGTTTTTCCAGTATCAATTGCAGAAGCATAAACAAGGCTTGCGGCGAAATCGTGTGAGCAGCAGTGGCGGAGGTAACTAATTTTATTTAGATATTTTAAGATTTAAAAAATACTTCATAAATAATGAAAAATGAAAAAAAATTAAAGACAAGCTTTTATTTATACAAATACATTAAGAAAGAAAAATAATTTCTTTCATTGTTTGATGTAGGTTATTATTATATCCTAAAACGTATTTCGATCGGCACACACCAAGACCATAGACGCTACTGGTTTTTAATCTTTCAGAGCTATTAAAACACAAATATAACGCGTGATTTATGACCTCCCATCTAGAGACACACCTGCCAGCATTATGTCCGACTTCATTGGTCCAGACGAATTGGTTGTACAACTGACAGCCCTCACTCGAGTCCACGTTGACTATCGGCTCTTTTGATCTACCGTTTGCCGACGGAAAATGTTTACGAGTAGTACGGATAATTTTTCGTTTCGTTTCTTCGCATATACGCTCGTGTTAGCAAAGTGAGTTTTCATTTGCTCCCTATAGAAACAGCTTCTGCAATTGATATTGGATGGACTATACCTTTGAGTTGTATTATAGTATTTCTAATCCCAATTGGACCGACATAAAAAGAAGTTTCGTGAAGGATTTCACTTTCCAATTGCCGCTTCGACATAGGCGTCGGTATATTATTTTCCAGTAGTATTTTTTTAGTTACTTATTCCTACAATCATAGCAATTGATCACCACATGTAGAAGTAGACACATGTTATCTCAACTTAATTTTATTATTTGTTTCGAAAGGTCTCGAGAAAGCCATATTGATAAAAGTATTTTCAATGGATAATTCCTAACATCACCAACAGACGGCACTGATAAGGAATATTGTGAACTGGGTAAATCATGCGACTTCAGATAACAGATGTCCAATCCAGCTAGTCGAGCTTGTATTCCTCAAATATATTTGATAGCGCCTTTACTAATAATCTGGGCAACTAGAGCCCATACTACTTAACTTTTTTATGATTGTACCAGGAACGCTTTGAAAGTAAAAACACTGGTAGTATATACATTTTTCATTTGCCGGGCAGTGCATATGAACACTCCTCGTAGTGCTCTCATTTTTATTGCCGTTCCAATTGGGATTAGAATAACTATACCCATGTGTATTATCAATGTACTATGAAATATTTTTCATTCCAATGAAGATACTATTTTTATCATGTATTTCGACTCGTATAACCCAAATTTTTTATGAAACCGGAAGTAGGATATTAAAATTTAAAAAAATTGAATCTACATCTGATATAATTTCATTGAGATCCACCCACTGTAACGAATTTTTCGTTACTTCCTTATACATAACCAATTTCTCATAACGTTTCCGATTATCTTTACGGTGGAACGGGTCATTAGTCACGGCCGATCGTGAACTATGGGACAGCGCCATCATTATCGTCTCGTGAAAATGGTATCGTGACAGTTGTATTCATGTCGTCAAGCTGTGTTTTTTCCAAGTGTTTTTCAATAGAGAAAAACCAAGAACAGTTTGTGAAAAAACCCAGGTAGAATTGGTGATTTGTTCGAACCGAAGGAATAATCGAGCTCTTTCTTGATTTGAATGTCGAGATAGGCAGGTGGACTGAGTAAATTGATTTTGGTACGTACGATCTATAAGTTGAATAAGTTTCACTGCTGGAGTTTAGTTGAGTAATATTATTCTCTTTATCTTTCAATTAATGTTGTAGCTGATTAGCATTTTCTTCTTTTTCCTTAGGCTTGTAATATTAGAATTCTTGGTTATACCGCATGGTAATTTTTGAAGGTTAAATATAGATATTTCGGCCATTTTGACAAATTATTCATACTACAGATTGTGGCTATTTTTTTTTGGAAATTCTACGCTTTTGATTTTTTTAGGTACCAGTTAATTGGTAATCTCGAATGGACTAGAGCTTACTCCCCTGATACTACCAGTGGATTGTTCCAAGGATTCTATTGAAGCGAAGGCCGTATTCGATTGTTCTGGGACAAAAGTGACTAATAGGACGGCTCTCTGGTAAGCAATTTTCTTTATTCCATAACTATATGTTTATGAGAGTAATTTTCTTTTCTCTTGAGAAAGAATTGCTTATGGAGAGAGTTGTACCTCTGGCCTAACGGTCTCAGAACACTCGATTCGATTCAATATATGCCTCAAGCGTAAAGTTGATTTCCGTTTAATAAATTTCTTATATCTATTACTCCATTTAATTCCCAGTGTAGTTTATTTGATTTTTGATCGTTGCAGAGTCAATTCACTTCAGTTACTACCTTGTCGCCAAGAGCAGGGCGATTCACAAAATTTTTTTTAGAATTACCTGTTTGTCGATTTGAAAGGAATTGCCGCCCTATTTCAAAATTATCTTTTTCTAAGAGAGTTGTGCCCACTGAAAGACGTGTGGTCTCCCTCTTCGGTTTATCTTTGGAAATTCTTCAATAAAAAGAATTATTTCACTTTATCTTTATCTAAGAGAGTCGTGCTCACTGAAAGACGTGTGTCTCTCTCTTCTTATCTTGGCTGAAGAGTATACTTTTACTCTGACTATTATCTTGGTTCAGAAACCCTATATTTTTTGTAGCTTACTAGAGTATTTTGGTTATAACGCTATATTTTCCTTTGGCATTTGCTTTAAAATAGTATATTTTTGTACTGGCAACCTTTAAATATTTTGCTTTAAAATAGTAGATTTTTTCTCTGGCAATTTTATAGTATTTTGCTTTAAAATACTATATTTTTTCTCTGGTAAAATTTCAAGGAAATTTTTATATTTCTTTTGGAATACCTTTCCTTATTAAATTTTTTTACCCTTCTGGTACATAAAATCACCTTATCAAAACTTACTTGTTTCAAAACTTAACTGAATTTGAACATAACGTTTTGGGTGAGGTTTGTTTTGTTTGGTTTTAAATTTTGTTATTTTTAATTTTTTTAATTATTAAAATTAACTTATAAATTAACTCCAGAATAGCAGATTGGATTGCTATTTTTTTTTTTAAGTTTTGTTTTTTAATTTTTTTTAAATTTTTAAATTAAATAAATTACATAATCTTGTTTTCCTTTATGGTATGCTATCATTTGCATCTATCTTTTGACTCTCGATTAAAATTTGAAACATAAAACTTGAGGTTCAAAGGATATCCTTCGTTCTCCCCTTTTGTACATATTTTGATTCCTATCATCTTCTTCGCATGATATATACCACTGGAGGAACCCATCTACGGAGACGGAAGGACTAGTAGCCTGGGAGGTCTTACAGCACATCAATATCAGCACTGGTCCGTGAAGATCAACTAAATTCACGCCGATAAGGGGGTCTGAAATCAACTATCGAACCACCCAAGACCATCTTCATCGTAACCGCTGAAACCAAGTTCCTCCTAGAACCGCTGAGACCAGCTTCAAGAAACTAGCCTTCATCTATCTCGCTCAAGATCTCCGAAGGTATATTCGTGGCACCAACAACTGGAGGAATCATAGGTGTAAATGTTCGAATTTTGATCAGAGTCAAAAATACTGGTTTTTTTATGTAATTTTTCCATTCTTTTAAGAGAAGTTCAATACTCTTCTAGTATTTGTTAATTTTTTTTATATCTTGTTCAATAATTTTAATTCCAACTGGAAACAATTTGTTAAGTTGATTAATTGCATATTTATTTGCCTTCCCATACAAGCTAGGTAACATTTATTTAATTTTATTTATCTTTGACCTTTGTCTTTAGCAAGTCTGGCGCCCAACTCTTGAACTAGTCAAGTTAATTAATGTATAATTTTTTTAGTGGCCAAATTTGATTAACTAGGAAAAGTCATTAATTGAACCTTACTCACGGCCTAACCGTATCCATCTGAGCAGCCTATCGGCAAAGTGATTTCACCTTGTTAAATTTGAATCATATAATTTAAAATCTGGGGTTCAAAAGTAAGGGGTGTTGCACCACATAAGACTGACTCACACTCCTGTGTCACCCAGTATGGTTGCATACTCTACACTCTCACAAGGCGAGCTTGCACTTGGAACACTTTCGAATTATTGAATATTAACCAAAAATATAATTTAATTTCAAGCCTCAACCTCATTGAAAATTAAGGATTGACATTAATAAGATATTAGTGTTTTTGGAATATGACCTCAATTACCTGATAAAAAAGTTTTTCGGACGCTTTCTTGCGCGCTATCGAAATTAGTGAGTAATCAACGATGTTCCACTTAATCGCTTAGCCAATCTTCCTGCCTTCCTCAACACGATAATAAATCACTCTCACAGTATCGATAAATTATGGGTAGATTTGCATAAAAACATGATTAATATTAACATATTACAAAGCCGTACAATTAGTTACCGTGTGTTGTAAGAAGCCAAACTAATTAATATATACCTATATCCTTCATTATTAATGATAATGGCATTTGTTGTTTATTTTATGGCGGCAATAAATATCGCAACGGTTTGAGTGGAACTCATAATAATTTAGCATCATTAAATGTGTTATATGTGACGCTAAAGAATTACTCCAGGAAAACAAGTCAAGAAACACATGATGTCGAAAACTTATTTATCTGGTCTTCTTCAGCCGCCAAAAATCTCTCTGTGATTATCCTGACACAATGAATAGTCACATTATGCAGAGAAAGGTGGAATCTGGAACTACTTGCTTTACCTATTCATAGTTTTTGTGGAATATTCAAGATGTTAGAGTGGGTTTGATTCTTTGCCAGAGGGAATTTTGTGTTTGTAGGGTTTTTTGGTACAGTCTTGACATAGATGTATGTTGTCTATGCGATCTAATTTTACTTATCAGCTCTTTCATTTCCGATTACTCCTACACGATTTGAATGAAGATTTCAGTTCGGTAGTTTCTTTTGAGCCAATGGTTCGAGAGTAGGACTCTCCTGACAAGAGAGTCTGACCTGAAGCTATTCCATATTGATAATATAGAACTGAGTTACTCGAAGCATATAATTGTTGTTTCCAGATTATTTACAAGTGCATATTTATTTATTTGTGAAGAAACAAACAGGCTTAACATAATTACATGTTTCTATTTCAACCTAATGAACACTAGTACCCGTGAGATAGAGTAAAAAAAAACAGAAAAATACATACTTTTATATACACTTAAATACACAGATCCATAAATATATACTCAATGATGATAAATCTCTTAGAAAGTTATCGGGGCAACGCTTAAATTCACGCACAGAGACACCAAACATACCAGAACCTTTATTTTCATTATATGTTTCAAATGAAGAACATATATAATTCAAAGGTCCAAGTAGATAATTTCTGAATTTTTCATTATTCGGACGGGTACTGTTTAGTTGATACATACAGGAAGATTTGACTCAGTAGATATTCAGAATATTTGACTATTTTCAAATATAAACATCATGTTACGATGTTTGTGGAGCGAGAGTCCAAATTCAAACCTTAAGGGACTATAAGGTACAAACCCGAGGTTGGTTTCATATTTCTTAATAAAATAAATTCGATTAAATTATTTTGGATTGTTTCTGGTATTTGAATTTGATTTTGAGGATCCCAGACGAAGTATGCATACTCCAATTTTGTTCGGACGAGGACAACGTTTAACGATTTGGTAGAAGCTAGGTAGTTTTTAACCGACGAAACCAAAAACAAAAAGAAGGAGGTTCTCTATTCGACGCGTATTTTTTTTTCCACAAAACTCATAAGCTTACGAGCTCCTCTTGCAGTTTTTGCTGGGTGCTTGTCGAACTCAGGATTGGTTTGAAATATCATTCCCAGATCGTTAACCTTGTGAACTCTTCTAATATTGAACCACCCATTCTGCAAAAAAAAATTATGCGGGAGTTTACTTTTGGATATTTCAGGGATCGTCAAATGCCGTACAATTCAGCGATATAAGCGCTGGAGTTTGAGGTTAGTTCCATCATCAACACAGGTATTACTACCCACACCTTGCTGCTATTTCGATCCGTCAGTGTAAATTATGACTTTTTGGGATGATTTTCTATAATCGGAATTTCTCCATAAATGTGTGTACAAAGTCGTAATATAAAAGTGCAATTGAAATTATCGATAATTTTTTGGGAAATTTGCCAGAATGCATTTTCAGTTAGTAGTAACACAGTTAGAAATGCATGAGTGCAAATTTGTCAAAAATTATAGATATATTTCAATTGCACGAATTGTATTTTACAGACAATTCCATGAATAAAAAATTTGAATTTTTAGTATCCCTCGTAAGTGAGTATAAAATATCAGTGTCACAAAAACTGTAATTTTTTTTATAAAGTTATCACCTCTCGTTGTCCTGTACGTCTCCATGACAGAAAAAAAAACAATTTTGTACGTTCGCGTCTTTTTTGAAATTTCGTGAATTGAGTCGCGATTTGGAGTAGCAACGTTAGAAGAGAATGATCAAAACATTGAAATTCTTACCTCATAAACACCAAACGGTCTATTGCTTTGATTTTAGTGCTTCGGATGACACTTGAAAAGCTGAGGTACCCCGTCTTCTTAACTCACACAAGTCTCTGACTTTCGAGGGTTGCTTTGCAACTAAGTTGGCTGTCAAAAACAATTTTAAACAAAACAGCCATTTTAAAATTTGGAGACAATTTCAAGACTTCTTCGCTGAAAAACAGTTGATACTTTTGAGTCACTCTGTACTGTGCAATTATCCGATAATCGTGCACTAGTGCATCATTAACACGTAATCACATTCTGATTGGTTCAACTTTACTATTGAAAATGTCAGTTTAGACAGATAGATGAAATTCTCAGTATTGGCATCCTGGCAGGAATGTACATTTTACTTCATTGGCAATGGTATTGAAAGAAATAATAAAGAAAGAATACTATTTCGGTAGGAAAAGCTAGGAAATATAGGCTTATAACCGTTACGCCTATTGAATATTTCCGTAGGTAACTATTATTTCTGCGGTAGAGCTGAACACTTCAGTTGATGTTGATGGATATTTTCATTGTGTATTATCACAAGAGGCGTTTCTACTTGATTTGGGACTTTGATGAGATGAAAACTGTCTTGAATTGAAAATGTGTGTTGGAAACTCACTTCTATCTCCCAGCCAACTGTATGGCTTTATTTTCCGAAATCTGTATGTTGATAGCCGAAGAATAATACCAGGAATTTTCTCTTGAGTTAATTCGATTTACCTAATGAATACCTATTGAAATAGTAGCAGAATTCCAGAGTGATGTTGTAATCTGTTATTGGGATGGTGGGTGATTCCCCACAACAGCCCCCTGCCAGTGATGAAGATGCAGGAGAAACCGGCCTGCAACCGATCAGGAAAGCTTACTCTCCCTCCTGATCTGGTGATCCGGAGAATGTGGTTGAGTCCAAATATTATAACTTTCGTTTCATTTGCCCTTATAGATATTTTGAATATCTCTTTTTTTTCTAGTGAGCAATTCGGATTGGCAGGATTTAACGAATGATAAACTAGGATATATTCCGCATAAGCATGAATTGTATAATATTTCCCATTTATTGTTAATTGTTATATATATTTATTTCTATATATTTTCGGAAGAAGGGCTTTAGTCAGTCTATGTTTTTTTCATTCGATACATTTCGATACTTTTGTGGAAACCAATCGTGAAACATAAACACGAAATAATTAAAAAATAACTGTTAAATTATCTCAATTCACCTGAAGATGACATAAACAGTGTCGAAACGTGGTATCGAATAAAAAATACAAAGACTTATTCCGAGGAAATAAAGAAAATAAACATAAGTAGTCAAGAGA
Source organism: Gonioctena quinquepunctata (assembly GCA_018342105.1). Classification (NCBI taxonomy): domain Eukaryota; kingdom Metazoa; phylum Arthropoda; class Insecta; order Coleoptera; family Chrysomelidae; genus Gonioctena; species Gonioctena quinquepunctata. The sequence continues at coordinate 104,892 of JAFIRS010002297.1, read as the reverse complement.
TTATAAAAGAGCAATGGTCCAAGTACCGATCCTTAGGGTACACATCTGTATAACTTCATTGGCTCAGAAAATGTGTCTTCGACTTTGAGTTAGAAATCAGATTGTACGCGTCTCTTGAAAATCTAATGTAGCATCGAAATGAGAATGTTCGAATTCGCACTGTCGAAAACTTTGCTGTAGTCTAGTGCTAAGATCAATATATGACCCGTATCGGTGGCTCCAAGAATGTCATCCATTATATTCAACAATGCTGTAGAACACCTGCTGTGGTGTGTCCCAAACCTACATTGGTAGCCTGGCATCATCTCATCTTTTATGAAGTATTTATCAATTTATTTGGTACGTGCAGTTTTGTGGAAATATTCTTACAGGTCTCAAGTCCCAATATTCTTCAAACTTTGAAGTTTTGGACAGTGGAATAACTTGAGCTACTTTCCCATAACTCACTTCGACATAACTTGAGCTACTTTAAAGAAAGCTACATTCCAAACAACAATAGTTGAATATGTGGAGCAAAAAAAAATTATCAGAAGACCATATTTTCATCTCCTACTGCATAACTCCTCAATTGGTTCATAATATTCGATGAATTCATTGTGGCCGACGACTCGAATGCCATTTTGATTGATTTTGGTACCATTACTGCTATATAATTTTATAAACGGTTTATTTCCATTTGTAAAACTTGGAACATTTTCGAGGAAAAAATTATTAATATCGTTTGAATCATTCAAGTGATCAGAAATATTTTTTTTCCTACTCGCAACCTTTTAAAATTTTTTTTTTTTTTTTAATTTATTGTAAAAAGTCATCTTTTGTAAATCACATTAATATATTCATGCGGTGTACTGATCGACACTGATGATAGAGATATATCAAATTTATTGAAACTAATTTGACAAAATCAAAATGACAGGTTATGCTGTGATGATAGATGTGGATATATTTTAATGTATGCAAATACAGTATTTATATGGAATTTTATAACTCGATTTGCACCTACCTTGAAGGGATAGTTTGCAGAACTTCTCGCAATTCCCCACGGAATTGCCCCACGAAAACGGAAAAATCACCAAATACCTTAAAATCTTTGCTCAAACTCAGAATCTCACTCGCGTTCGATGACGACTTTAACCCCCTTCTAGCGCCCAAACTACATTCGACCAAACTATATCACCATTAAATGGCTTTAGATAATTATTCATTTCCAGAGACTGTTTAGTCTCGACTAGTTCACAAAAAAAGTTGAAACAAAAAATTTTCACGATGAGCTTTTTATCTCTTCAGCTGCATTCGCTTAGTCAATTTTCCAATGTACATAATTTCCTCCGATAAATATTTCAAATGGTAATTAAAGTCAATAGGAGTTACACGTGCAAGTTTGAATTAGTTTACATATCTAGTTTCGGAGATATGAATTTTTGAAAATAATAAAAATGGCTATTTCACTAAAACATAGTAAGGTTTACTTATTCAAAAGTAATCCTGTTTAGATGATTAGTAACACAATAATAGCATTGCTGGTTTGAAGAAAGTCAAATGATATGTCAGTCAGTCGGTCGTTGAGACAAAAGAAGCCGCCTATTATACAGGATGGGTCAGAATAAGCGAAAATTTAGCATATTTCGCCTTTATCATTGCTCCCATTAGTGAGACTGAGCATTTTTGAAAATCATAAAAATGACGAATAATTCCAAATTCGACATGTGCATATGATTTCTAAAATAGTACATTTGATCCGAAGTCAAGATGGTGTCGTCACCTGTATTGCGAACAAATTCTGATGTTGATTTTATACATTCTCAATTGAATACTGAATAGAAAGATTTTTCTGAAAATTGAAAAATCTACCCTTCCTATGCATCTGAATTTATGGACACCACGTTCATATTCTCTAACAAATCAATCTATCATACCCCCATGACAGGTTTCGAATGTAAAAAAATCACTGATTTCAAAGTGTCGCTCCAAGTGAAATGTTTCTAACATTTTCCCATCAGTGCAACGTGAAACTGCTTCCGGAAAATGTGTGCCCTAATTCTTCCGGTCTTACTGATGATTGTGGGAGCGTTGACTAGATCTCCTCTAGTGTATGCGATGCCACTCTTGCATCAATGTTACAAGTGATTTCTGGTGAGTAGTCGTTTTTGGAAAACATTTTTCTTTCCTTCATTCATCTTCATGAGTTCGTGATCAAGACGGGAATAAAAAAATCAAATAACTACCTAAATGAAAATGCAAATTTTCACTTCCTTTTGAATTAGGGTCTTTTCACAATATCTATCCCATGTAGTTCAATGTCCAGCGTTCCTTTGGCCATGAAAGTAGTTTTTTCTGTTAGATATAACAACAATCACTCTCCATTTTTATCGTAGATTTTTCAATTTTCAGAATAATATTTCAATTCAATATTCAATTGAGAATGTTTTTCTATTCAACATGAATACCCCTCAAGAGGTTATCTTGAACGATGGAAGATTGTATCTTCCAGTCCGGATCATTCCACATATGATTTCATGAACACCCTGTTCATGTTGAAAAGGGAAACATTCTCAATTGAATATTGATAGAATATTTTTCTGTGAATTGAAAATTCACGATTAAAATGAAGTAATTTTTTGTGAATTTCTAACAGAAAACACTACTTCCGAGTTAAGCAGTGATTATTGAACTACATCTGATAGATATTCTGAAAAGGCCCTAACTCAAAAGAAAAAATCATGAGTTCTCAATTGAGACTGGAATAGAAAATCAAATAACTATCTGAATGAAAATGCTAATTTTCAATTTCAGATTTTTTCTTTTGAGTTAGGGCCTTTTCAGAATATCTATCAGATGTAGTTCAATGTCCAGCGTGGTTTTAGCCGGGGCAATAGTTGTTTTCTGTTAGACATTCACAAAAAATAACTTCATTTTAATCGTGGATTTTTCAATTCACAGAAAAATCTTTCTATCAATATTCAATTGAGAATGTTTCCCTTTTCAACATGAATACCCCACAAGAGGTTATCTTGCCGATGGTAGATAGTGACTAAAGTTTATCTTTCAGTCGCAGATGATTCCACATCTGATTTTATGAACATCCTGTTTATATTTTCAACAAATCAACCCTGTTCATATTTTCAAACATTTCATGAACGTATTTTCATTTTATTCAAATATTTCATCAGTTGTCCATGTATTCAATTGGAAAATTGACGCGATTCCATATACAATTTCCCATAAGATTCTTCAGTTTCTTTCATTATCAAAACATATATGAATATGCCAACGATTCGAGTAAAAGCTATAAGAATTCTACATCATTAATATGTGACGTTGTAGAATTTACGATTAAATTGCTTCATATGACAAACACTGATCATAAAACATGTTTATTACTCATTTATCAACAGGCCTTTCCTTTTCCGTCTGAAACAAAGCTGGTTTAAGTGATTTGCCACTATCGGCAATAAATTTTGCAAGGTAAGGTGCAGCTCACTTCTCAATATGGTCAGTGATCTGGAGATATTGCTGGAGTAGATACAACAAGAGAATTGTCCCAGTATTTTTTTACGGATAAAGATCTAATTTGGAATAAATATGTAAACATAGCAAAGATACAAAATAAATATATATCGTTTCAAGCATGGATGAATCAAAACTTGTAAAATATTTTAAATGGGCCTTGATATATGTGTAATTTCACGACCTTCCATTGAATTTCGAGAATTATGAAATTTCAGAGTGAATTATGATGGCATTCATGACATATGTTACTGACAAACCAATAGACGAGAAAATGGTAAAATTAATTGAAATCTCAAAAAAAATTATCGTGGGTGACAGGACAGGTACGGAGAACAACGCTAATTTTATGCCGACGTTTCGTCTATATATTTAGACTTCTTCAAGGCTACAAAGAAAAGTTTACACATTTTAGATCATTTCAACAAACAACAATAATAAAAATAGGCTTTTCTCAAACAATAAGATACATTGTGGAAACATGGAACCAAGATTGAAATTTAGAACAAAAAAACCATCACATATAGTTTCTAAATAAATATGCAAAATATATTCGATATACCCTTTTTAAAATTATACGTGGACGACACATTATTGGCAGTATCGAAAAACAAAACCCAAGAGCCGTTGGATATATTCAATGGCTTCCACCCCAGACTAAAATTTACCATGGAAATCGAGGGAACTGGTCAAATCCGAATCCTTGATGTCATGGTGTTCAGAAAGAGTGGTTGAAAACAAAAATATAATTAAGAAAATGTTGCAAAATAACAATTACCTCATAAAATTTTCAAAACACACGTACAAAAAAATACAAAACATGATAGACCAAAACCTTGTAGACTACAAATACTTCAAATTTCCATACATCAAAGGACTTTCAGAAAAATAGGCGGACTCAGGGGTAAGAAAAAACAGATGTGTTAACCTAGCCTTCTACACCACTCACACAGTGGCTTCGTTATTCCACAAAACTAAAGAGCGTAGCTCCAACTCTTCAAAAATCTAAACGTGAATTTAGTAGCGGTATTTGAGTCCTTTGTTTTTGCCTGCATTCCTTGCAAGAAATAACTCAAAAAATGAAAAATATAACAACATTGCTAAAACGAGAATAAGTTATTAGCACCGCTGAAACGAAAAATTTACCACTTTCATATGCGTCTTTCGCACTTACAAAGTTCATTGAGAGCAAGAGTTTGATGATTTGCATAAACAGATAAAATTGGTAATCCATCGAGTGGTTGTTAAGAAGCACTCAATAGATGATTTCTACTTCAAGAAAAGCAATTGAGGTTTGGTAATCTGGTAATAACCTTCGGAATTCAAATAATTTGAAGAAAATCACAAGCTGAAATGAATATATTTGAATTGGTTAATCCTAAATGAGGAATACCTAAGTTTGATATTTATCAACCACGTGAATTTGGAATCTTTCCTGAAAAAAAAAATGTGTTCATGACTTGTGGACCATGTACAATATCCACGGAGTTTATTAATTTGCCTAGATGAATACAATGAATGTGTCTGGATATTTTTCAATATTACTTGGGTGTCCGAAAATTGAGAAATTGATTTTCGTGACACCAAAACGAGGGACAGTCTATACCTGCTCTATAAAACGGCTGTTACAAAACCCATGGAATTAAACTTGAAAAATCCATACACTAATCTTGATAACATAAAATATGAATTCATGCCACAGTGGCAGTAAAAAAGTTTATAGGCAACCAGAGAAATCAATTTGAAAAAAAAGATTTCGCTGTTTATCGTGAAAAAATTGAGTTGAACGATGGAGTTGGAAAATGTTTACGTTTCCGCCGCTGTAACTCGTTACACATCAGACTTACAAAAAAAGTGTTCATATAGAAAATATAGGAAAATTCAAATTTGTATCATTTATTTTTGTCGTAGTATTAACCGTTGATAAATTATAAAGAAAACATTTTTTCAAACGTTTTTACCCACTTTTCCGCACGCATTTGAAATCTGAAAGTTTTACTTTTCCGCACTAGTGCGAGAAATACTTACTTTCCCGCACTAGTGCGGAAAAATAAAGATATGTCAATTTTGACGTTATTATATATACATTTCATCGATTTCACCTAGAGTTATTACTATTCTTACTAATTTAGGTTTAGTATTCAATTTTACCTAGATTTTTTTCTTGCTTCTCTATTTTTTATTTATTGTAATAAAATAAAAATTGGTTTCTTTTATATAACTATGTTTTTCAATCAATCCACATAACAATTAAACTAAGCTGTGTCAGGTGGTTTAATATGGTACCCAAAGATTTGCTATGATAACCAAGGTATATCATCAAGACGTCAAAGTTTTAAGGCCAAGCGTCGTCAAAGTGACAGATAGTGAGATGCCGACAGAGATCGCTACCTATTTACGCCTACCTAACCCGGAACGTTACACATGTCACACGTTGAGACATTCCTCGGCAACGTTTCTAGTCGATTCAGGCGAAGGGATAACCAACATAAAACGTATTGTAGACTGGAAGTCAACTGCGGAAGGTTACTTGGAGGACTCCGAAGAACAGAAGAAAACCATCTCAAATAAAATTCTTTCATGTACTAACAACTTGCAACCGATGCCGTCTCCGTCGTCGTTATCTTCATGCACTTTGCAATCTACTGGTGTTTCTCTGAACAGCCAGTTACCACCAACTAACTCCGCTGGACGGGCTATTCTCACTCATTTGCAGAATGCAACACGTTGTGTTTTTAATATTCAGTATTCATAATAATTTTCAGATTTTCATATAGTGTATTGTATGTTGAATATATATATATATATATATATATATATATATAGTTTTCATATGCTTCCTAAATTTGTATGCGGTCGTAGAAAAAATAATGTTTCCAACTCAAGCGTGAAGTGTCTTTCCCGCACTGGACTGCTTAACCGAACTCCGCTCCGCGTCGTTCGGGTCAACGGCAGTCACGTGCGAGAAAGTATCACTTTCCGCACTCGTTAGGAAAATAGCTATTTTGTAGTTCAGATTCGTTTTTTGTTCCCCGTTAAATGGAGTTTATGGCTTGTTGTAAAAAAAATATTTTCACACTTCACACTTGCTCGAGCAAATGAGATATTTTGCCAATAGTTTTTGAAAATAGAAATATTGCCGGATTTTTGGTGTGTTATATTTTTAATTATTATATTCATTAAAAATAATTAAAACAGATATGGGAAAATATTTTTCAGACGGTTTGGCCATTTTCGAAATCAACTGAGGTATAGACATTATAGTATTTACATTTAAAAACTTTTCTTAAAATTCATTTCTATTAATCAATAATACATCTTATCTTCAATTTTATTCATATTTTTATCTATACACATTTTGCATATATATTTTATCATACATTTTATTTATACTTTTAATCTTTACAAAATTCACCTAAATATTTTATTTCTTATCTTTTATTTATATACATTCTAACGATGAATTTCATATATACAACTCATCTATATGTTCTATCTCCATATTTTGGTATTTTTTTATTTGACCGGACAGGTCTCGATACATTATAATTATATTTAATTAATAAACATAACAAAAACTCATATTTATGAAAAATAAATAAAGCGTTATGTCTCACGCTCAGGCTGTTGCCTTAGTGAAAAAAATAAAAAAAAAATTATGATAATATTGTACCATAAGCATTTTATGATGTATTCAATAAACTATTTATTATTATATTATTATCAGGCAAAGTGGTTACTTTTCTTATCTTTTTACAAAAGGTTGTTTTGACAATGCCTAATTGCCTTCCTTCATTCATCTGTTGGAAATATTTGCAGACCAGCCAATTTTGCTTTTGAAGTACAATAATAGAAACGTGCTGATGTTTTTCCAGAGTGGAAAGATGCCAAAATAAACCCCTACACAAAAAATCGCCAAATGAATAGTCATCTCTAGGCAAATAGCATGGGAAACCATAACAAAAAGGCAAGTGACTGGTTATATAGTCAACTGAAGGTGGAATTCTCTCCCCCCATACTGTGGTGTCAAATGGTGGATGGCCTACTAGCAGTAATCAATAACATGAGCTACCAGGTATATGAAGATGACATAGTATCCTCAGCGATAAACATAAGACACTTGAAGAAGGGTGATGCAATGGGTGGACAACTGTTATTGCTCTGTGAGATTAAAAAGTCTCTTGAAAATAGACACTTGGCTAAATATCTTAAGTTTATTTTGGATTCCGAAAAAACTAGAGCGACTATATGGGCATGCAGGAATGCATTTGAGAACCCTTGGGCATTGAGCTCCAAGAACTTCCTTCTTCTATTTTGTTTCTAGCAGCAAACCACTTGTTGAATAATATCGCCGTGTGCTCGGTTATGTTCACTGCAATAAATATATGCGGGTGCCATCTTCTTCCTTGCCCAATTGTATTGAGAAATAATCCACCCTTTTGAATTTGCACTTGACCCATTGGTCCAGACTGGGTACAAGACACTTGGTCCATTGGCCTGTATCCATGATTTCATCCCGTGCTTTCTCCCATGTTTTCATTGCTCTTTCTCTGGCCTTTGATTTTCTCTCTGGTGAGTGTCCTTCTCTAAACAGCCAAGAAGTGACGTCCAAACTGGTATGGACCTGCAAAGAGGAACTGACAATTCTAGCAAAACAAAACCGCGTCGAACTGTTTTGGGTGCCAGGACATCAGAGAATTGCAGAAAATGAAAAGGCCGACGAACTCGCTAGAACCGGTCCAGGACAAACCCTCGGGGTACCACGGTACGAGCGTCTGTGAAAGACTGGATCCAGGAAAAACACAGACAATACTGGAATGACATCCCAGGAAACAGACATGGGAAAGAAGAAAAATCAGCAGAGCTGTTAACTTCGAATAGGGAACAACTGAAAATGATTAAGGGGCTCATGAGTGGACACGCGCTAGTGAAAGAGCAACATGGGACTGTTGAAGTGCGACCTAACATGTAGATTATCCGGCAAGGAACCAGAAACAGTATCACACATACTGTGCAACTGCGTGGCTTTGGATCGCAATCAATATTCGCGATGAACCGACTGTACAACACATATCCAGTAAAAGACATGTACAAATTTGTGCAGGGCACGTAATTACTGGAATGGGTGCTGTGAAAGTGAACAACACGCAAGATACAAGTATCGTCGGAAGACTTGACCAGATGAGACAAATGGGTGGCATTTTAAGTAGGTAGCGCGGAGGTAAAGGGGGCAGAGAAACCCCTGATCTCAATGAGTGAGTCTCACACTACCTTATACTGTAAGGTGACCATACAGGACATTATCCACGAAAAAGTGCCCTTCTCTGATGTTATAGAGATAGTTTCTCTCATCTATAAGAATTTACATGGGCCAAAACACCAGTAACTACCTAGATAGTTTTCGTAGAAATTGCGCGGTACGCAATGGCCACTCTCAGTAGCATTTTTCCCTGTGTTTCCTCCAGGATTCTCCTATATCTTGTTATTTTTAGGACGTTTTGTCACTCTGGAGTTCTATACAATATTATTTACCGTGCGACTCCATGAAAAGCCAGTCTTTTGATGCTGCTTGGCCTGACCATATTTAGCATCAGTCGCGTGGGCATATGCATTCATGTGCGTTCTGAATGGAGTATGTTCGTCTCATACTATTCCCAGTTTCTTCACGTGTCTTTTTGGCTCTGTAGTCGCTCCTTTGAATTGAAAGGAAATGTTCTCTCTCGTCCTTTCAGCACCACTGCTTCGGTTTTCTGTTCTGGTATACCGAGGTCATGTTTCTCCATTCACTTGCCCATTTGGTAAAAGTTTGCAGTGAACCGTAGTTGTCTTCTGCCTCATTTGAATTGGCTAGGTCATTGGCCTTAGCAATTGATCTATTTCCAATATATCGTCGTATATTATGTTCTATGAAGAAAGACTTGTGGTACTCCTAAGTCGACGTTCATAGTTCTCTTTTGTGTAATCATGCTGTTTCTGTTTCTTTTCTCCTCCATTGCCTCGAGTAAGAGATCCCAGTTAGCATAAATTTTAACATTTTTCAAAACCGTTTGATCCCTGTCCTGAGCCCCCGGACTACATCACTGCTCACCTCCTTTCTGGTAAAATACTTCGGTTTGTAAAACCCAGATTTGCGGTGGAGATATTTGAAATGACTGTCTCGGCAATGGACCGATGCTTTCGAAGTATCTGCCACCGTTTGCAAAGGCATGTCGGTTAGTGAACAATCAAAGTCTTGGTCTTCACATCACGTCGGCATTCCTCGAGGACATCCGTTCTTGCATTGTTCTCTTGTCAGTCGTTATTCAATCAATTCGCTGCTTTCATCGCAATTCTGTTCGTCAGGCAGTGATGGGTTGGGATGCCAGTAGCGCAACACGAGAGAAAAAACAAGGAATTTGATTTAGAGCTATCGGGAGGTGATCTTTCAGTCTGCGTTCGAAGACTGACTCAAGGAAAAAAAAGTGTCCATGCAGAAGTTATTCATGGCTCGTAAAACGATTACGAATATACTTCAGAATTTGTTCATTTATTGGTTTCTAATGATTTTCACATATTATCCCCCTCGATAGCGGAGGAATCCCATTTCACAAGTAATTGTCTGAAAACTTTGATGAGAATGTGATAACTTAAAGGAATTTTTTTTTACCAGATAAAAGTGAAGTTTCAAAAGATCAGTATAGTTTCTATAAAAAACTGATGTGACTATCCAATGATTGAACGGCTGTTCGTTCATAATAGTACCTTGCATGCGCGTTTCACCATCTTGTAGTAAGAAAAAAAACACTTTGGTTTCATGAATGGGCTGTACATATTTCTTGAGAAGAAAGTAAACTTGTCCGAAAAAAAAAAAGGTAAAAATATGGAACAATCCTCCCACTGTGCAAAAACTCATACTATTAACGTTATTACCTATAAGGTAACCTAGATACATTGTAATGTTATGATTATTGTGCCCATAACGTCTCAATGACCATTATAGAGGCGCTATTTGTCCACAAACATAACAAAATCGCAGATACGTTATATAAAAATCGAATCTGATACGTTATCTGAAACTGTTCTGTTAGAGCAAAAGTACGAGTATGCTTCTTGACATGTTTTTTGGGTAACCTTCCACAGTCTGAAAATGAAAATATAATCAGGAAAATCTATACAAGTGTAGAAAGGTTATTGCGTTCACCAAATTATATTTCCTATAAAAAATGATTCAATTCGTAAAATTGCCGTTTTCTGAATTTCCTATCAAATTTTTTTTGAAAAATTCAAAAGATACTTCTCTATATAGTTTTTGCTTGACGTTTCGGGGACTATATCTGCCCCCGTTCTCAAAATCTTCTAAATCTCCTTTAATTGTTTTATAATTTGGATTTTTTCTCGCAGAGTCTTTTTCGCTTTTTCAACTGACGGATCTCAATTGAAATGACGTCAGTTTAGCCAACCATAATGTTCGTTGAGATTACTTCTGAGTTAAGATATTCCTCAGTGTTATAAAAAGAGTTTATTAACAAAAATGATTTTATTTTGAGTTTAAACGATTTGTATATGATTGTAAAGATTTATATTCAGGGAGTTTTTCTGAGACTATGACAATCTGTAACGAGGCTGAATGAGCAGCTCAGCATTTCTTCTATGATGATGGTGAACATCCAGATGTTTAGAAAAATGTTATATGTTTTTATGGATGTCAAGAACAGTGTGGTAGATGAAAAGATACGGTGAAGATAGAATTCCCATGTCTTTAAAAAGTGGTTTACAGTGTGCTATGTACTCAGCGTTCCCCATCATTTTCAGAGCCTTTTTCTGTTGCCTACATATTTTGATGAAATATGCTGAATTATCCCATAGAATTATGCCGTAATTTATAAGATAGTGGAACATGGCAAAATATGAACTTTTTCAAGCATCGAGGTCCACTGCTTTTTTTAATTGTCTTAGAGCGAAAATGCTCTTAGAGAGTTTCCTATTCAAAACATTAATATGAGATGACCACGATAAGTTTGCATCAAGAATTACGTCAAGTAACTTTCCATTATTGTCCTCGATGTTAGTGTTGACTGTAGAGAATACAATTTACTTGGTTTTCTCTTCATTTAATTTCAACTCATGTACTGTAAACCAACGGGAAGCCAGTTTTAGTGTTTTATCTTCGTTTTTCCCTAACATTTTCAAATTTGTGCCAGTTGACACTGAGGAAGTATCATCTGCTAAAAGGACACATTTATTTGGTGATATAAAATTGCTGAAGTGATTTACATAAATTAAAAATAACAATGGCCCCAGAACCGATCCTTTAGGAACATCATGTAAAACATTTCTAACACCAGAAACTGCATCTTTTACATAAACCGACTGGGTTCTATCTGTCAAATATGATTTGAATAATTCCAGGGGAAGTCCTCTCACTCCATAGTAATTCAGCTTATCAAAGAGAGAGACATGAGCTGCACAATCGAAAGCCTTGAGGAGGTCACACAGTGTGATTGACCCGAAATCCCCTCTCTCAAGGGCATCAACACTGCAACTCACGACTTTCAATTGTGGACTTCCCTCCTCTAAACCCATACTGATGATCGCTAAAAAAGTTATTTATCACAAAATAACGGACCAACCTGTTCTTCAGGATGATTGCCAAACAAAACAACACTTGAAAAAGCGAATACAAGTTCTCAAAAACTAACATGACAGCCTTATTCAAACACGAGAAAAAAAATCAACATAAATTTGACACTAACAACTTTGAAATCTCGACCAAAGAAAGAAATCCAAGAAATGATGCATTTAAAAAAAGACCCCACCAGTATTAACAATAGAAGTGATATCGAAAACTTAAGCCAGATTTATAACAAACTTTTTTAATCTGTTTATATCAGTAAAAATTAAAACTAATCTTTACATAGAAAAATCGAAAATAGAAAAATCGAAGTGCAGTCTTCTTCACAACAAAAGTTCAATATAAATTGAACCAGAAAATGGTAGATCACAGGGGAAAAACAACTACTTTCCTGGCAAATACCACGCAGAACGTTGATTGATATTCACCTGAAAATCCATGCATACCTCCATATAAATGGACATTGAATGCAAATGTTTCTTTCTGATAAGCTCGATTATGTTTAATTTATGTCGTGTTCGCCTAACAATCCGCATACCGGTTTCAGGCTTTTTGGCCCTCATCAGTACGGAGTAGTCACCAGCCAGAGGCCCGAAGAGCTCTGACCGAAGCGAGACACAACATAAACAGAACCATCATCGAGTCTATAACACCTTTAGGTACGCCGGAAAAGAAAACTTCTAACTGGCGGTACCTAGTGACAGAAAGAAACACTCCGAAAATCTTTCTGGTTCAATTTATATTGAACTTTTGTTGTGAAGAAGACTGCACTTCGATTTTTCTATTTTTATTCCACTTCACATGGCGTTTATCTTTCGATTTTTACATGTTACCATAAAAGTACAGTAAGGCTCATATTACTTAATCCCCTGAATAATCCAGTCTTTCCAAACACGAGAAAAAATCAACATAAGTTTGGCACTAACAACGTTGAGATTTCGACCAAGCAAAGAAATCCAAGGATAAGAACATTTCTTGAAATGATACATATAAAAAAATATCCCATCAGTTTTAACAATAGGAATGATATCAGAAACTTAGGGCAGATTTATAACAACCATTTTTATCTTTGTTTATAGTACTCAATAATGAAAACAGATTTCGACATGTTGCCATAAAAATACAGTGAGGCTTCATATGATTTAATTTTTTATATAATCCATTAAACCATTCCCGATAACAACGAAATCGCACATCTTCAACAACATTCGCACAATACGAAAGCAGAAACATAAATGGAATATCTGTGTTTCAACCTGAAGATGACAAAAACCATGTCATAACGTCGTTGAGAAGAATTTCACAAATTGACTGAATCAGACCTTTATTCTGAGAAATTGAACCCTAATTTGGTTGTGAAGAAATGTGGTTTTATTGTTAAATATCCTGTTCCCGTTTTCGAAGCGAACTGAATCACATACCAGTTTTCAAGTCTAAGCATAAGCTTCCAAACTAAAAAGTTTCATCAAAATCGGTCCAGTAGTTTTTGCGTGATGCTCGAACAAACAAACAAACAGACAATTACAATTTCATAAAAGTATAGATAGATGAGCGGATTATTGTATGAACTATTTGAAATGACCACTCGAGAGCTTCTACGATAAGCGGAATTCATTATAGAGTTAGTTGAATTACATTTCATAGTAAGCAATACTGGAAATTTATATTTTCTCTACCTTTCTGTGGCCGGGAGATGTTCTTTGGTTCTATCACCGCTTTCTTTCATTTTTGCCGAAACTACCCATCGGATTATAAAGCATAGTTTTTTCTCTCTTTCTGGAAAAATAACATTTTTCTGACGCAAAATGTTACACTCAAAGTCGACCTGGTAATTTTACCCTCATCGCGTAAAGAAATTTCACTTCAAAAAGAAAGAAAATTAAAAATATTCGGCAAAAACACAATGCTTTATATATGTTCATATGTGTATACATGTATCTATACAGTGCTTCTCAAAAGTCTCCTCCCCCCCTCCTATTTGTGGAACGATAAACAAGTGAAATTTGGAAACTGAATATTCAAGTTTGTAAACTTCCCTACTAGTGATGATAGATGACGAAACCGCCAAAGATGACGTCACAAGGCCATTTTGACCAATAATTTTAAATGGCAAGCGACGGCAAGCGAAACCTCTATTGAAAGGTATCGAAAAAACCTATTCAATGATACTAATTTTGTTTGTGTTTATGGCAGTTTTAATGGCTCATTAGTAAACATTAAAATTTAAATTCCATTCAGTATGATATTTATTACAGATTTAAGAATCAGTATCTACCTAAAGAAATTGCTCGAAGTGACCTCCATTCACTTCCTGACAGTGAAATATCCTATTTTTAAACTCTGCTCGTACTTTTGCAAATGTGTCTGCGGAAACAGCCTCACATTCTGCAACAATACGTTGTTTTAAAACGTCAATATTGTCAGGTTCAGTAGCGTAAACCTTCGATTCAAGGTACCCCCACAGAAAAAAATCCAAAAGTATGAGGTCGGGTGATCGAGCTGGCCATTCCGATGAATCTCGTCGTCCAATCCATCTACCACGATACCCCTCATCCAAATACCGTCTTACTGCACCGTAATAGTGTTGAGGAGCACCATCCTGTTGGAATGTTATTTCCAAATTGCCGAATTCATCTGGATTATCTTCCAAAATTTCAAGGATAACGGTTATTTTTCGTTTTGCAACAGCTCCAGATAAACCTCACCAGTTAAATTAGTATTTAAAAAAGGAGGCCCAACGATGTGGTTTCCCAGGATATCTGCCCAAACATTCACCTTCTGGGGAAATTGGGTATGTGTTTCACGAAACAGGTGAGGATTTGCGTCACTCCAATACCTCACATTCTGTGTATTTACATTTCCATTTAGATAGAAAGTACTTTCGTCACTAAAACAAATTGTTTTGACATAGTCTGGCTGTTGGTTAATTTTAGTTTCCATATTTTCACAAAATTCTAGTCTTCCGTCTGGGTCGTCGTCTTAGAGTTGATGAACCATTTTTAATTTGTATGGATTAAATTTGTTTTTTTTTCAACACCCTGTGTACTGTACTTCGACTGACTTCACAGGTAGATGCAACGGGAGTTGTTGAAGAAGTAGGATTAACTATTTCTTCTGCCAGTATATCAATTATTTTCTAATCAGAAATTTGTGGTCTGCCAGATCGTTTCGCATCATTAATACTACCCGTTGTTTCAAACTTACGGAGAAGCTCCCCTAAATAAGTCCTCGAAACGGGGCGATCGGGAAACCTCTCATTGAAAATGCGTTCTGCTGCATGAATATTTTGTCCAGTTTCACCAAGAATTAGGATCGCTGCTTCTTTATCACCTGAAGGACGTACCATTTCGCTTCTTGAAGCACTTTAACGTTCGGCTCACAACAGTTTAACAAATTATTAAAATGTACAAAAATATGAAAAGTACCAAAAGCTGCTAATACAGTTAAACGTTCGATCAACAATACACAAATTATTAAATGTACAAAAACTTGGACAATTACAAAAACGTCGAAATGGGGAGACTAACAAAAACGTCAGCTTATTTGACAACTATCCAGAGGCGGAGCTTGAATTTGGAATTTTGGTATTAACTGATTTAATTCATCACAGCTTTGCGTTTTTTAAAAGCGAGTTGCCAAAACTGCCATAAACACAAACAAAATTAGTATCATTGAATAGGTTTTTCCGATAAATTTTAAAAGAGGTGTCGCTTGCCGTGGGGTTCCATTCAAAATTATTGGTCACAATGGCCTTGTGACGTCATCTTTGACGATTTCGTCATCTATCATCACTAGTAGGGAATTTTACAACCTTTAATATTCAGTTTCCAAATTTCACTTGTTTATGTATAATCGTTCCAAAAATAAGAGGGGGGAGGGACTTTTGAGAAGCACTGTATATAACGTATATAAAATCTAAATGAAAGTTATTTATTGATTAGATTTAAATCCAATTTTGGAATAGTTAAAGGCGATATAGCAAAACAACATGACATTCAAACTAGATGACGCCAAAACTCTAACCTCTCATTATAAACGTAGGTGAAGATAATAACAATTATGATAATTTAAGTGATGACGAGTGATTAATTACATATTTTAGTGAATTACTACAACTATTTGATACCTAGTCGAGTTATAGTAACAAAACTTTCGAAATATTTTTTTTCTATTATTTTGTAGTATGTAATATATATGTTGGTTTTCTAAAATACTTCTTGGATTTCATAAAATATATACAGACTTTCACAATATTATTTAAGTGAAAATTGTACTGCTTGTGCGTACGCCACTGAATAGAGTAAGTAGCACTCAAGGTAGGAGTTACTGGTGCAAGTGACCGTCTTGTCTGGCCGTTCTTTCGCCATTCTGAAACAAATAAGCTAATATACAATAGATTAACAAATCTAAGTGTTATCGGAGACTGCTGTCAGATGAGCCTTTGAATTAGGTGTGTGAGTATTCATGAGGTCAGGTCGCCCCACCCTACAGCGAAACGCCCAGACTCAAACGGTAACATGTCCCAACTCCTTCCCCCAAAAAATTTAAATTCTATAGGGTGATTGCGCCAGTTTGACGGCCACTTCCAGTTGTCGGCCGTTTTTGCCATTTTCATGAAATAATAAGAAAGATACTAACTCTACATATTTGAAAATTCCGCCAAAAGTTCTCCCATACTTTTTCCGCCATATTCCTTCATAGATTTACCTGATCTGAGACTTATCATTATTTCCCTGGCAGTTCAAGAGATGGTGGTCGAAGTGAACGTCGTTTGTACGTCGGTCAATTGAAAAAAAGTAGTGGGACATAACTTCTTCAACGGAAAGTCCAAGTGAATTTTTTCTAGATCTACAAGAAAAAACTTATGTAGGGGGTATCTTTATTTGTTGAACTACCATTTTAGTGCGAGAAAACTGTAAATGAATGATTTTTTCTTTAAATTGAGGGGTGGCCGGTATATTGGAATCTCAAAACAACTATTTTTCATTTGTCGGCCATGGTGGCCGAGAACTGGATCATAGAGCTGAGTATTCGTGGTCCTTTAATGACACGGTCCAATGCTATGGACATTTATCGTTCTGTCCTTTTTGAAGTTCTTATGGAAGTTGATTCTGTAGCCAGTTTCCGGCCACTAAAATGTCATATATAAAATAAATATAATAATTTGCTTTTATATGGCCGAGATTGGTATCATGTGTGCCAATTGTCGGCCAGCACATTTTTCTATAGAATATTTGCGGTCGACAACTAGCATCAAGAACGCCTGTTCTCGGCCACCCTATCAGACCAGAAATTGCAATCGATTTTCCACTTTGTTTTATTGAATTTCAACAAATTTTGCTATGAAAAGAAGAGTGCTTCCAACAATATGTCCGATAATACCTAGGTACATATTATTTTACTACAAAATATTAAAAAAAAATTGATGCCTCGATAGTTGGTACCTACCTACCTAGGTAGGTACCTACCTAGGTAGGTACCTACCTAGGTAGGTAGGTGCCTATGTAGCAGCATTTTACTTAAAGAGGAAGATAAATTGAAAAAACCAAAAACATTGAAAATAGACGCAATATAAGAGCAACTTTGAAGGCAGAAAGAGAAGTGAAGTTGCAGGAAAAGAGAATGATTAGGAGGAAGGAAATTGATGAGAGGAACTCAAAATTGAAATCCAAACCAAAACCTAGGAAGCCAAAGCAAAAATGTTCCATGTGTGACGATGTTCTGATCAGCGACATAGAGGATGAGGGAGAGAAGAATATTGGCTGCGACAGCTGTATAAGGTGGTACCACCTGCGATGTACCAATCTTTCTTCTCTACCTTATTCTGAGGCTGCCAAAAAAGATTATATATGCAAAAATTGTACCTGATCGCAACTCCATACTTTTTTATTTAGATGTTTCTTTTCTGTAATTTTTTGTTTTAAGAAAGAGTGTTTTATTTTTTGACGTTTTAATTTTAAATGTTTTTACATTTTATTTGATATATTTTAAATTTTTCTTTTTGTACACTGTTTTGTTTCATTAAACTCAATAAATATGTTGTGTAAGCTGTTCATTCGAAAAATCGCTAATATCAACCGTATTGATGGGGAACATAAGATCCATGGCCGAGAAAAGGCATCAATGGACGACAACTGGGTAGGTGGCCGAGAATCGGTGCACTAGCAGGTCGAGAACTGGAATTTGGTGGCCGAGAACTAGCAAAAGTGTACTTTTTGTGGATATTATTTTTTTCTTGAAGGTGTGGAAGCCCTATGGTTCTGTAATATTTTTTTTCATATTACTTATACCTTTTTCTATTTGTCATATTTTTTTTTAATTTTCCATCTGCGAATATGTAAATATGGAACCGTATCAAACCTACAATATCCCCTTAAGTGGCCGACTACTGGCGCAATCACCCTAATTTCCCTTTTCAAACTGGTTGATAATTATCATGATTTTCAACTTCCAAAACCATATACTCATTCCTGACGTTTTTGACGAGACTGCTTCGACTAATTCCAATTTCCGACGCTCACAATCTAGGTAGGTATGAACCTCATCTGCATCCGAAGCAGAGCTATTCACACCGTGTTGGGCATTAAAGGAGATTGAATAATTATCGGCAACGTGTTGGGGGGTCACCGCGTACTCGTATGCCATCGCCGCATTGCTTTACATACAATGGAGTCGTATCGTTACGTGACTCCTTTTCAAAGCATGTGTTTTTATGTGAAACGGCTAACAGCGTCCGGCTGTAAACAAACACAGGTCATTCCCGGATGGCCTGATGAATGGAAATATGTCCGATGAATGGCTCTAAAGTCGGCCGCCGAATGCCAATGAGGACCAAACCTTGAAATGGTACTCGAATCGGGAAGCAGGGGCGCATCAATTTTGTACCGTTAAGTTCAATACAAGTGGGGACTAATCTCTCATTGATGCTTATTTTTTATATATTCTCTGGAGATAATTACTTTAAGGTATTTCTGTTGTTTTGGTCAAATCTTAGGAATCGCCTGAAATCTCAGTATAGTGTAAACATAACCTCCATTAATTTTTAAATCGATCCACCGTCCAGTTTGCCACATATTTGCAATTAAAAATGGGTCTTTTTGTACGCGATGCCTGGACGCTGAACGCAGTGTTGCCAATGACAAATCAACAAAGTGCACGCTACTTTGACCCAAAATACCCGATTTTACCCGCGGGAATTTCAAAATACCCGCATTTTACCCGCTTACAATTTTGAAGCGTTTCGGTTATACGTTTTCTCCTTAGATCATATATCATAGCATATATGATCTAAGGTTTTCTCCTTTAAGCTGGATTTATAGTTAGACGGACTGTAAACGTAGACGCACTGTATACGTAACAAACGGACTGTAAAATATTATTAAATTTATGAATCGACGGAACGGAATTTTTGCGCATTGGTAGAAGTGATAGTGACATTCAACATAACCCACACATTATACGAATCATAAACAGCCTGTGTTGGTTTGGATTTGTATTATATTCTAAATATTCATCTATCCTTCGTTTTCTGTGTCTATATACATCTTATCTGTGTCACAATGGATTATGAAATACATGAAGGTATGCTTCGTGGTGCCGTGGGACTGTTGTTGTGTGCAGTAGCATTGGAAAAGTGTCGACAAACTCGAAGAACAATAACTTAGACTAAGACGTTAGAAAACAAGGCCCATAAACCGCAATAGAAAAGTAGAGAATGCCTTCAATAATTTTTTAAAGATGAAGACTGTTGATCCAGATCAATTCTTTAAGTATACGTGAATGACTGTTCCAGTATTTAATGAATAATTAGGTCTTGTAAAAAACATCACACATAATTCTTTATTTTGATTGGCCGGACGCAAGAAACGTAGTATAAGAGATGAAAGTTGGCCAACTCTTCCGTTCCAGTCCGTTTCACTTACGTTATGTCATGCGTTTACGTTCATTTATAAACAAGAGTACATAAATTATATAGTTGATCTTTTTGCAGTGCGTCTACATTTACAGTCCGTCTAACTATAAATCCAGCTTTACGCCTCTGGCGGGTAGGTTGTTAAAAACTTAAGAACGATCAGTCGGAACAATCGAGATGACCTGCGTTTTATTGGCCATTATTTTCATTCTGGAAGAACTAATCGGTACTATTGGCCTTCCTGTCAATACTAAAACATCGATAAAAAATTTTGGCAACTTTCAATTGAGCTGGGCGGATAATCTTTTCGTTCGGCGCCAATTACTATAAAAATCTTCTGTGTGAAGACTAAAATTAGAAATTGAGTTATTCTTCAGGGTAATAAATGTTAAAATAGGACAAAAATATTGCAATAAAATATTTATTGTTCAAACATAAATAAAACAAGTAATTCTCCATAACAAAATTTATATATATATATATATATATATAATTTGAAACACAGTTATTTATCATCACTCATATAGAAACATAACACACAAAAGTTAAAACATATACACAGACTTTAAAAATATGAAATGATATATCTATAAAGCTGTAGCAGTACCTTTTAAGTTTCGTGGTAGTGGCCTCACTTCCACAAAACATCAAAACAGTAAATAATTCACATGAGATGAAAATGGAAGGAAATACCCGAATTTTACCCGCAAAATTAAAATACCCACAAGAATACACGCAAAGCAGGAAAATACCCGAAAATCGTGTAATTACACGCAGATTGGCAACACTGGCTGAACGCATCTTAACCCCAGAATCACACGGTGATTCATTTATGGCAAATACCACACTGTGGGGTCTTATGTGACCCTATGGACAATGGGGTCTCTGATGAAGCTAATCGCAAAAATAGAACTCAATTTTCGAAATTGTTAAGAATTATATTCTCATAAATAATGTAAAAAAATAATTGCATCTAATAGCAAACAAAACTGAGAATACAAATATTTTGAATGGATCTGTATTTTCAGACACCTTAGCGACATAACATGAAGTACCTGTTGTATAGACAGGGTTACCAAATAAGTGCGAACGTTTTCAGGGGGTAATTCCTCGTCGAAAATGAAAGGAGGTCTTTCATGTAAACAAAAGCTATTTCCTTGAAAAGTTACACTCTTCCAAAATGAGAAAATTGCTGAAGAGTTGAAGAAATGGCATTTTGTGGGCATGTACCAATAAAAAGACTACCTACCTATGAATATTTTTTTAATTTTGTTGTATCTTTTAAAGGGGTGAAACATGCAACCCCTATTAAATTTCGAGGAATTAGAGGGCGAGAATCGAAAAATAAACGAGAAACTACAGAAGCAGGAAGATATAATTAACACTTTGATGGAACATCAAAAGGAACAAGAACAAATCAGAAGAAACAGAAACCTCAGAATTTATGGAATCCCTGAAGCTATAGGCAATGAGGACTTAACCAATCATATCTTGGATATTTTCACAACAAAAATGAAACTCAGGTTAGATGAATCCAGTATCGAATTTTGCTATAGACTCAACAAAAAGGAACAAAATAAAAACAGGCCGATAATGTTGAGATTCTCGTCAAATTACTTCTAGAATATTGTCTACAATAATAAAAAGCTGTTAAATCAACGAAAATTGTCATAAGAGAGGATCTTACGATTGAACATTTGAAGATTGTGAGCGAAGCTGTAAAGAAAATCGGGACATCTGGCACAGTATGGACTAATTCTGGAAGAATTTACGTCAAATTAAATAATCAACATGGCCCTAACAGAATTAGCAGTCTGGATGGGGTAAAGGAATTACGTCTGAACTCTGATTTTCGCTGAACCTTATAAAAAGTTTTTTTTGTTCTCTCTTTCTTTTCTCTGAACTTAATTTTTTTTCCCTGTTTGAACGGTAAGTAGACATTTAGTACTATTTTCTTTTTGGTGCGCATATTATTTTAAGATAGCAGCGCTGTGGGCAGTTGGGTCGTGCCGTTCAGGTTTTTTACCTACTGTTTTATCAGTCCCCAACAAAAAACGCATTCACTTCATTATTTTCTGATATTTCTTATTAGTTACTAGAATTTCCTTATTTATTTTGAAGAATGTTATTAAAAATAGGCTTTTGTAATGCGAGATCATTATTACCCTCATTGCAAAATATTAAACATATAGTTTTGGATAACTCTTTAGATATAATTTTAATATGCGAAACATGGTTGAAGGATAATATTAGTAATGACCAACTGCAATTTGATTGTTTCAATTATACAGGGGGACCGGAATTGCAGAGGAAAGGGATTGTGTATATATGCTAAACAAAAATTTCACTGTGAAATCATTGAGAGTAGACAGGACTACGTGTGGGAACAATATTGGATTAAAATCACTATAAAGAAAAAATCATTTGCCATTGGAGTAATATATAAGCCAAAAAAAATTTTAAGAATTTGAAAATAGATAATTGCATAGGGCTATGGTGGAGAAATTTTTGGGGGTTTTTTTTTTTAAAAAATAATTTTTAAAAAATCCACTCAGTATTAGAAACACTAGATCTCTGTCAAATAATTGATGTTCCTACAAGAGTCACAGCTACATCAGCAACTTTGTTGGATTATATCATAGTCCAAGAATGCGTTGAGATAGAAAAAGGAATAATTCATAATAGTATATCAGACCATTCAATTGTTTACTGTACGTTGGATATAAATGGTAATTCACGAGAACCAAAGATGTGTGAATAAAGAAATTTCAAAAATTTCAATGAACATTTATTTCAGATGGATTTATTCAATACGTCCTTCTTTAAAATATACGACCAACAAAATGTGGATGAAAAACTATCATACTTGGTTAATTATTTGAATCAGCTATTCGATAGGCATATTCCTATAGTTACATCTAGGGTTACGAAAGCAAAAGCTCCATGGGTAAGAGATGTTATTGAAATTATGATGAAAGAGCGAGATAAAGCTTTAGCGAAATATAAAAAAGATAAACTACAGACACACTTGGACTTTTATAGACAAATTCGCAATTATACTAATAGAGCCATTCAAAGAGAGAAGAAAGCACACTTTATATACCAATTTAATAATACCTCATCAAAGGAAACGTGGAAGACATTAAGGACCAATAAGTTTATTCCTGATAAAAACAATGACATAGCTGAAAATCTGAAAAACCCCCATGAACTAAATAAATTTTTCTTGGAGTCAATCCCGCATAAAGAGCCATCGGAAAATTTATTGAATTTTTATAATAATAATACTGTTAATAATGGAAACTTTAAATTTGAAGAAATAAATGATCTATTTGTATATAAAACGATATCGGATATAAAAACTAATGCGAGAGGTTGTGATGGCATAAACATAAAGCTTATTAGACTTTGCTGTCCCCACATTGTACCATATATCACGCACATAATTAATGTATGCTTAATAGAAAATGTCTGCCCGGAAATGTGGAGGAGAGCGGTTGTACAGGTGTTACCTAAGAAGAGAAGTCCGACAGAAATGAAGGATTGGAGGGGTATCAGTATATTACCCACAATGTCGAAAATCCTTGAGAGAGCTATGGAGGTACAAATAAAGGCCTATGCACAGCGCTTTTTCTTAATACCAGATGTACAATCGGGATTTCGAAAAGGATATAGTTGTACGGGTGCACTACTCCATATTACTGATGACATAATAAAAGCGATAGATGAAAAGAAGTGCACCATATTAATTTTGTTAGATTTCAGCCGGGCATTTTATACAATTAATTATGATTTGATGATAAGTATCCTGAAATATCTTGGTTTTTCCTTCAATGCGTTGAAGTTATTAGGTGAGTACATGAAAGGTAGGCAACAAAAAGTATGTATAGGTAATGTTTGTTCAGAATTCCTAAACCTTACTTCTGGAGTACCGCAGGGCTCTATACTTGGTCCTTTATTGTTTTCCTTGTATACATCTCAACTTCTCTCTAAGCTTCAATTGTGTCAAGCCCATTTATATGCTGATGACACCCAGTTGTACTACAGCTTCCCGGTTGAAACAACTGATAATGCAATGGAACTAGTCAATGTAGATTTGAATAGATTTGTTGAGGCAGCTACCGAGCACTGTTTTGTATCAATTCAAATAAATCGAATGTTCTGATATTTGGTTCAAAGAAGGACCGAGAAGCGGTTAGTCAATGTATAGATATACATATTCTGGAAGAATCTCTATCAATTGTAGATGAAGCGAAAAATCTAGGTGTAGTGATGGATACCAATTTGAGATTTGAAAAGTATATAAATACATTGATACAACGAGCTTACGCCACTCTTGAAATGATTTATGGTAACAGGCAGTTTCTGCCATTTCAAGTGAAGAAATCCTTATGTGACTCCATCATCTTGTCTGCCGATGTACTCCACGGCCCAAATTTAACGACATACTACAAAAAAAAAGATTCAAAAAGTACAGAATTCCTGCTTAAGATTTATTTATGGAATCCGTAGACCGCAAAGAACGTCATATAAACTCCAGGAAATCGGTTGGTTGAATATGGAAAACAGAAGGGTACATCATGCATTATGTTTCTTTCACAACATACTTTTGACAAAAACACCACCTTTTCTCTATAACAAAATCACATATCGTACGGATATACATAATCTGAACATTAGACATAAAGGTAGGCTCACAATCCCTGCTTTCAGAACTGAATTATTCAGACGGTGCTTTAAATATCAAATTTCCGAATTATACAACTGGTTACCAGAGAACTTCAAAGCTCTTCATCCAAATAAACACAAATTAACTACTAAAAACTGTTTGTTTATTTCTCAGAGGAGAATACTTGATTTTGCATTGCTCAGAATGAAATTATTCAAATTTCACAATCAACATGTTGAATTGTAAATGATAGGTTTGTTTACATTTTTTCTTTTGTCTATCAATCCGTTTCTCTCTTTTAGGGGTTAAGTGGAAGAACATTGTCTGCAAGTGTTTGATTTGCAGAAAATGAACTTCGCCCTTTATTTCCTAATATTTCATATCTGTCAATTTTGTTGTAATTATACTGTTCAAATATGGAAATAATGAAGACGATATTATTATTATTATTTCAAAATTATTCCGCTTGTTCCAACTTTCAATGTAGGCATGTACCAGTACCATGTTTTGTTTTAATAGAATATCAAATTAAAAATACAAACAAAACAAAATTATGTGTATTACAGCAAAGAAATAGGCAACAAGATCAAACGGAACGGAGTTATGAAAACTGCTCGAAATGACCACCTCCAACCATTGGACAGGAATCAAGTCTTCGTCTCATAGACTGGTGCAAGCGTTGAAATATTCCTGGTGTGTTTTGGATTGACTCGCAGGCTGCAAGGATGCGATTCCTTGAATCTCAAATCATTCACACATTCAATGGGGGTCGTATAAGCCGAGGACTCCAGGTGACCCCAGATGCAAAAGTCCAAGGGGTCTGGAGATCTGGGAGGCCAAGATTGAGGTTCTGCTCGTCGTCCAAGTACTGCCGAGCAGTTATGCTGAAATGGACAGGTGCACATTCGTGGTCGAATAGCTAGTGGAACATTTTTAAATAAAAGGGGAAGCTTCTCCTGGAGAAAATTTGTATATGCACACCAGTTAGCCTTAACGGTTTTAAATACGGCCCAATATTCATATTTATACCGACTTTCCTGAATTGGATGTGGGTTATCTTTGGCCCATAGATGACTGTTATGAAATTTTCAATCCCTTGCCTGAAAAGTTGTATTCGTCAGTGAATATTACGTTTTCTAAAAATTGAGCATTTTGGGTAATCATTTGAAGACTTCATTGACAAAAGTCTACTCGATGGGGAAAATCTCGCGGGAAAAGTGCCTGGACTCGTTGAATATGGTGAAGATACAATTGGTGATCCTTTAAAATTTTCCAGATTAGTTTATTGATAACATTAAGTGTGCTAGCAATGTGTCTTGTACTTAATTCCGGACGATCTTCAATCATATTGGGAACCTCTTCTTCTAGTGCCACCGTCCTCATTTCTCGTGGACGATCACAATCAGTTGTTCGTTTTTGAAAAGTCCCTCTTTCACAGAGACGTTGCTGAAGATGTGCAAAAATTATGTGATGAGGTATCACGCGCTGAGGATAAATCTCTGCATAGATTCGTCTAGCTTCCAAATAATTTCCATTGACACGACCATACATAAAATACATATCGGCCATTTCAGTGCCATTATTCGTATTGAAGATTCAAAAGACACACTTGAACTTTCAACTACCACATAGAAATCAAAACGACTTGGCAGCCAACTACCAGATTTTTTCGATTTTAAAATACTATGATTGAAGTCACAAGATGTACAAACAAAACGTGACAGCTACCTACCAGATTTTTTCGATTCCAATTACAGAAGATCCGTTCATGCACAATGTTTTATTTTATTTTTTTATTAGGAAAATATTGCTTTTACGGACATAACACAGAGGTTTCAAGAAGTTTTGTAATGAATAGTTCTTACTAATACATATTTTTTAATTTAGAAATTTTGTTTCGGTAAAAAGTTCTGGTAAAAAATTTAATATGGGTTGCTTGTTTCACCCCTTTGGAAGATCACAACAAAATTAAAAAAATATTAGCCTTTTTATCGGTAGAACATGCCCGCAAAATGTCATTTTTTCAACTCTCCAGCAATTTCAGGAAAAAACAAAATTTTATAATTTTTGGAAGCTTGTAACTCTTCAAGGAAAGGCCTAGGAGCTTTTGTTCACCTAAAAGACCCCCTTCAATTTTCGACAAGGAATCACCCCCTTGAAACTTTTGCACTTACTTGGTAACACCCTGTATAACGAATTACTACCTTAGGCACTAAACATCTATTTGCAGCAAATATCATGGCAATGTTCAGTACACAATTTCTTTCCATAGTGGGTGCAAATATGGCGTCCTTTTCTATCGCGATTTCGTGGGCAAAAATAACACCGATTTTCTGAAGGCAAATTTTCAGAATGGCCAAGGTATTCTTGGATACTGTTACGTAAAACTGCCTTGGTAATTTTTTATTTGTCAATCTCGCCTTCATATGATTTTCTACAAGAGCACTTGCCAACGATTGGAGAGTGTAACTCTTCAAGGAAATGCCTGAGAGCTTTTGTTTACATGAAAGATCCCCTTTAATTTTCGGCTAGTAATCACCCCCTAAAAACTTTCGCACTTATTTGGTGACACCCTGTATAAATAATAACTACCAGCGGCACTTTACAACTAATTGTAGTCTTCACAAATATCATGGGAATGTTCAGCACACAAGTTCTTTCCACAGTGGGTGTAAATATGGCGTCCTTTTCTGTCGCAATTTCGGGAGAAAATAACACCTACCTGTACCTCCCTGCCGATTTTCTGGAGGCAAATTTTCAGAATGGCCAATGTACTCTTGGATGCTGTTACGTTACTGCCTTGGTAATTTTTTCTGTGTCAATCTCTCCTTCATATGACTTTCTTTAAGTGCATCTGCCAAATGATTTGAGAAATGTCGCTCGAGAGCAGTTGAAATGTTTGTGCGTTTATAAAACCAACGCATTTATTGCAGCCATATCCATTAATCCGTAAAAAACCAGTAATGTCTATCTCTGAGTTTCCGGGCCACCATTTGACATAGCTGGAAGAAAGTATCAACTCCGCTCTTTGTCGAGTTATAGAATAATACAATTTCTGGTTTACTAATTTGTTCATCTACATCATCCTGAACATGCATAGTGCACAATAAAAGAACACATTTATTCTTCTTGGGAACGAAACTGACGAGAGTTTTGTCTTTCGTAAATGCAAATGCTGAGGAAGGTATAATTTCACGCTTCTTCAAGAAAGCTCGAAGGAATTTCATTCTAGTTTTTTCGTAGGGTGCCAACCATAGACAGTTTATTCAATAAAAGTTGATCTGCTAACTCCAGAGAAGTGAACCAATGGTCAAGAGTCACATTCTGATTAGTTTATTGAATAGGTTTGGTGAGTTGTGATACGTATTTTGTTGGTATCAGTAATACCTTGGAATGCACTGATTTGGGTTTTCCTTCATTGTTATTTCCAGCTTTGATTTCTTCCCCCAGAAGAGCATTACACAAATAACTCGTTTAAGCATCGCACATCATGAGTATTTTGATCCCATACTTGTCAGGTTTTAAGGAAGAATACATTTTGAAAGAACATCTCCCTCTTAAGCTCAACAATTGTCCATCAATTATAACATACTCTGCGGGAGTGTAGATATCTTTGCAGGACTGGATGAACATATCCCATATGTCTCGTATTGGTACAAATTTATCTTCACTTTTCCTTTCCAAACGAGTGACCTTCTTGTCGAAACGTAAACAATTCAAAATGAATTGGATACCATTTTTCGACATTGTATTTCTGAATATTGCAATACCAAATGTAGTCGACCACATCTCTTCTGAAGATAAATGGGCCTTTTTCAAAACACCTGCGGAATAAAGTAGACCAAAGGCAGCTGGAAGTAACGTTTTTGTGACATCATGTATATAGCTCTGCTCGGTTGAAAAATTCCTTCTTTGGAGTGAAATTTCCTTGTAGGTGTACTCTATGATATCAATAATTGCGTCCGTAAAAAAAATCTTCCTAAATTCTTTTATTTCATGGATATGTTTGGCATTACCTTTCGGAACAAGTAGATGAATGACATGATTTTTCTTTGATGTCCTGGAGCAGTTTGAATACCACACGTAGCCGTACCAAAAAACCTTGTTCGACGTTCGGATCGCTTCCCAATGGTGAGTGCTTCTTCTGAAGCAGCTGAAGCATCTTAAATTTGTTATTCACTTTCAAATTCATCTTCATCGGACTCGTCGGAAACCACAATATTTTTATCTTCACTCTGCAACTCCCTTTCTGGCTCATCTTTACTGGAATCCTCATACAGAGCTTTCCAGAGCTCTGCTTCAGTGATGGAGCACTTATTCGGGTCAATTTTGATCATTCTAGTGAATAAATAATCATTTAAAATAAGTCAATTCAATAAATTTAGGCTACTCCCAAAAAAAAAAACAATAATCACACTGTGGGGCTTTATACGACACGAACCGTGATGAAATGACTGAAGTGATCAGACAATCGCAATGTGCGACCTCACATCACTAAAACACACATAATGTTAATTATCTGGTCACCGGTGACCCCACGATGAGGATCTAGGGTTAAGATAAAAAAAACACTCGTACATGCAGAACTACTGTGGGATCAGAAAAAAAAAATAGTAATATTTATTAGATTCGTTTAGTTTCGAAGATATCGACAGATGAAAAATATTAATTTTACTCGACACGGAACGGAGACACGACCCACTATGGCAAATTGGCAACAGTCTACGTTACGGCGAACCGATAGGGGCGTGATGAAGTCGGAGAATGTGAAATTGAAGCATCAAAATCAATCGACTTGGAAGGATGGTGATACATGCTGAATGTGCGGTGTTGCCACGCTTATAGCACCGCTCTCTATACGTATAGCGCACCTATCCTTGCATTAGGTGAAATTGTGTGAAACAAGTTCTGTTGAAAGTGTACGAGCTCTGTCAAAAGTTCGAAACCGGCAGCATCATATAAGCATTGGATATCACTGTATGCTGCGTCTGAAAATTTTGGCTGATACGTGAACATACAAAGCTGCCCTAAATGACAAGAAAATTTTAGGGAACTCAAATATAGCTCGAAGAACAAATAAATTAGTTACTGCATACAACAATTTGTTTCTCTCATAGAAACATTTCACCCCCTTAGGGGTTGCATTTATAAAAACACCGAAACATGTATTTCTTCATCCCTCACAAAGACCTCAAATACCAACTCCTATGACCAACTTGAAAACTAAGGAACCTTCATACAAAACCTTCCCTCCCCCCTATTCACCCTTTTAGTGGCTGAAGTTCTAAAAAAGACTGGAATCTTCTATCCATAACAAAGACTTCAAATTCCATTTTTATGACTCTAACTTGAAAACTAACGGAATTCCTACACAAACTTCCAATCCCAATTTCAACCATCATTTCACCCCTTTTAGGGATTGAATTTCCAAGAACACCGAAACAGTATTTTTTATCTGTAACAAAGACCCCCAAATAGTTATTATTACCTAACTTTGAAACTAACTATACACACACTTTCAACCCCCATTTTACCCCTTTAGGGTTGAATTTTCAAATACTCTGAAACAGATTTGTGGAGAAGAGTCCGAATACTAATTTTCATGAATCTAATTTCAAAACCAACTGTACTTTCACTTCAACCCCCCATCCCATCCATCTTTTCACCTCTTTAGGGATGGAATATAAACAAAGTATGCTGTCAAAATTTTAGCTCTTAGGTCCAGCGGTTTGGTCTGGGCGTTGATCAGTGAGTCAGTTAGTCAGAACATGTAATTATATATGTACATATTACCCCAAACACGAGGTAGAAGCTGTTGTGAACCCTTCAGGAGATCCCTCGCTATTTTTCGTCTCTATTATCAGATTAACTCAGGTCCTCCATTATGTTGCAGTGTCATCAGAACTACATATATGTGCCAAATTTCAACAGAATCGGTTCACCCTATTTTTCTGCTTTGGGGAGTGTGTTTTATTTCAAATCCAAATATAATAATAATAATAATAACTTTATTCACTGCAATAAAATACAATGATGAGTACATGGTGAAAGTGAATAAGGAACTTACGCGATAAGTGCAAGCACTTGTTTCGCGGAGAAAATATAACATGTGAAAAAAGTGAACTATAAGATATAAAGTGTTAGTTATAAAATGTAAAAATCTAATTAAGTTAATGTAAATATGTAAAATATAAAATGTAAAATATAAAATGTGAAATATAAAATGTAGAATGTAAGAATATAAAATGTAAATAAAATGTAGATAATATAATACAAACAATGAACGATGTACATTACAATATTAACAATGAAAAAATGAACAATAAACATCATGAAATATGATACAAAAGGTACGAAAAATTATAAAAGATAATAATAGCAATAAGAGTGTAACATGTCTAATAGATATAAGATAGGGTACGCATGTGGAAGATACGCAATTGAAACAACACATTTCTAGTTGGATTTGAATTTTGAAATTATGAATTTATGAATCAAGACCTTTTTTTTATCACTTACTCGAATAGTCGTAGCAGCTCAGTTCTTTGGCTCTGAAGGATGTGTTTCTTCAATGCTCCTCTGAAGCTGTCAATATTTACTACAGATTTTATTATTTCAGGTATGTTATTGTATAATTTAGGGGCGAAATGAGTATACGAGCGTTGAGCTACGACCCTAACCATTAGAGGTGTAATAAAGTGATTTCTCTGGCGAGTATTATACCGATGAGAAGGGAGCAATGCTGTATGTTTGCTTGCGTGGTATTTAATACTGGTGCATAAAAAATACAATTGTCTTATGCCTAACATTTGTGTTTCGGAGTATAGATCATCAGAGGGATATCTATTGTTCTTGGAAAATATCAGTTTTAAAAATCGCCTTTGCATAACTCCAATAACATGAATATGAGTATTCAGAGCTCCACCCCACACTGCTATTCCATAACGAATGTGGCTTTCCACAAGAGAATAGTACAAAGTTTTTAAGTACTTCAGCGGCAGGATTTCTTTAAGTTTCCTAAATTTGAATAAAATTGTCCTCAGTTTATTAACAGTATACTTTATATGAAGATCCCATTTAAGATGACTATCAATAACTATGCCCAAATATTTCACTTTATGCTCTTGTTGTATATGGAATGGTGTATCAGTATCGATCGTTATGTGATCGAATAGAGGCATTCCGACAGAGTTACAACATAATGGAAGGTAACATGTTTTATCGACATTAACAGTTAATAACTTTTTATCCAACCACTGTTTTATAAGAGGAAATTCGGTTTCAGCTTTAATTTTCAACGAATTCCAGTTATCAGCTTTAAAGAAGATGGCTGTGTCATCTGCAAATCCAATTATGTTTTCATTGTTGTTCAATGAAAAAATGTCGTTGATATATAAATTGAATAAAATTGGTACGCCACAGTCGATCTCCATTTCACTACTCAATACGTCATCAATTCTAACTCTCTGGCTTCTTCCCGTCAAATAACTTTCAAACAATTTCAAAATATTACCCCGCACACCAATATCCTCTAAAGACTGTAGGAGAAGATGATGACCGACAGTGTCAAAAGCCTTCGATAAGTCTATGAATATGCACAGAGACGGTTTACTTTCATTCAAAGCATCGGTTACTTTCGATGTCAACGACAGAACAGCATCTTGAGTTGAAATGTTTTATCTAAATCCAAATTGGCTGTTTGAAATTATTTTATATTTATTGAGAAATGAGACAAGCCTCTTTCTAATAATCATTTCAAATATTTTCGATAGATGGGTAACTAAGGATATTGGGCAATAATTTGTAATAATTGATGAATCCCCCTTTTTCAAAAGTGGTATAGTGATCGATTTTTGAAGTCAGTAGGGTATACCCCTTCTTTGACACATCGATTGAGAATATGAGTTAGCGGATCTTCAATGTAAACTGATATTAGTTTTATAGTTTCCGATTTTAAATCATCACACCCTGTTGCCTTGTTATTCTTGAGCTGTGATATTGTATTTTTTGTTTCCCCTGAGTCAATTGGTTCGAAGACGAATGAATTCGAAATGGATGACCTTCTTATTTCGAAATTTGTGTCGTTTTTGATCTTCTTAGCAAGAGTTCTGCCCGTTTCTACAAAGGATGAATTGAATGCGTTTGCAATTTGAGTTTTATCTGTTATAATAGCAATATTTGAAGGATTTTTTATTTTTTGAATATTATTCTTTTGTTTTTTTGTATTTGATATTTGTTTGATAATATCCCATAAGATCTTAAAATTATTCTGATTGTTATCGATTTGGAATAGTACCAACTTAGAACATACTCTTCACAATAAAAAAAGAATCATCTAATTCGGATAACCAAGTACAAAGTTATGCGTGGTAGAATCGGTTAACAAGTAAAAATTCAGTGGTGAACCAACGATTATCCTACCCCTAGGAGTGTTTTTTTTCCAATACAAATGGGAGGTATGCCCTATCCATTGAAAAAATATCTATCAAAATTGGACTACTTTGTTAAAAGTTATGCGTGGTCATACATAAAAAATATACATGTTGACTAGAGAACCTCCTTCTTTTTTCGTCGGTTGATAATCAATAGAATCAGTCATAATTATCAATTTACGTTGACAAATTTCAATGCCTATGTAAAGTGTATTATACAAGATAATTCACGTAATTTTAAATTCGTACCTGGAATCCCCAGACCCTTTACGATTGTTTATCACACCCCGAACAATAATCCATCATGAGATTAGCATTTATAATGAGTCTCTTAGCAGGGGTATATCATCGATATTTCACGCACCTCCTAAGGAATTTCTACTTTGTTATGTTGGATATTCAAAATGGCCAAAAATGACATGATTCTCTTTTAATGTGAACACACTATATCCAAATATTCAGCTTAAAAGAAATGATGGCCCTTCACTTAGTCACTTCAACATCAATCAACAAGAGCCGTTCAATCGAATGAGTGATTCATGAAATATTGTTGCAGATGAATCTTTGATAGGTATGACAGAAGTGAAAGGCCCTACCTCTCCGATGCCAATTACAAATGTGATGAATTATCACAAACATGCCCTCATTAAATGAAACTACTGGATTAATTCGTTAAAAAGAAAACTGCCTACATAATTAGGTATGTCTGAGTGGTTTCGTAATTATCTACTTCGTAATTACATGTGTTTTTTTATATAAATAATGGAATTTAATAAATACTGACAGTTCCGACAATGGTTATTAATAATTATCTATCCATCTTGACTGCAACCTTGACAGGCAGGTAAATATGGTAATACTATCGGAATATTCCAAATATATTACAAAATATCAAGTTTGATTATGTATCGCGTGAGAAGTTCGAGTGCTGACAGCTGATATGAAAACCTGTCAATTGTAAATGAGATGTAATGTGTAGGATAGCGGGTAAAAACCCACTCCTATTCGCTTACAGGTCTGTATTTCACATTTATATTCACATGTCCTGGTGGGCGTGCCAAAATATATTCGAATCTTTATAGAACATAAGATTATTAGATTTCAATTCTAGTGGAAATTTTCGGATTATGAAATTGCTACGGCAACTGTATAATGAAGAAACGAGATCAGTCGGAAAGGTAAATTTCATAATTTATTGATCAAAAATTGCCATCGATCGAACTAACGATGGGTAAAAAAATTAACATAATTTCTTGGGCCTGTTTGGGACCAGGATGCGAGCTCGTCGGGTTTTTCGTTGCCTGAATATCCCTTATGACCTGGCACCGAAGTCATTTCGACGAGCTTTTGTTTTGTCAGTATTGTCAGTTCCTCTTTACAGAGCCCTGTTCCAAGTGCCCGTGCACGCCAAACCTACTTTATATAGTATAAGCTGAAAATATTTCTGCGTAAGTACGGTACACTGGGTAGAACGTTCAGCTACTATGAACCTTGAGTACGGTGGCTTTGACAGATTCCTGCTAGTAAAAGTGCATTTAAACTTTTAACAAAAAATTAAACCGACGAAAAAACTAAATGAATCTTTTTAGTATTAATAACTAAGCTCCTAAACTAATGTAAGTGAATAATTTTGAATCGGCGCCAAACAAACATGCAAATTAATTACATCAAGCGTAGAATGTTGGCAGCGGGGTGCGCGGCGGCGGCGCGTCCCTTTCGCCGAACATCGCCGAGTGTTCTCGAAGTCAATATCAGCGAGACAGCTACCCAAACAGGCACACACGTTAGGGCACATGTCATTGCGAGTGGTCATGAGTAGAGCGAATTTATGGAATGTTATTGTTTATTACTGGAGATTTCACGTTGAATTTTTATGTTATTTTGTTTTGATCATTTATTTTGAGTAATTTAATGAACTTTGTTGATTGTTGGTTAGGCGGGGACTCAAAATTGGTTACTTAGTTTGGGAGCCTTAGTAATTAAGACTGAAAGGTTCATTTTATTTTTGCTTTTCAGTTTCTTTTTTCTGGTTTAATTTATGTTAAAAAGTTTAATTTTTATTTTTTGTGGTAAAATCTATAATTGTATACTATTGGATTACTTTTGAATACTCACTTACCCCCTTACTTTAACTATTAATGTTTTATTCTATAACTAGCTGGTACCAGCAACTTCGTCAGTGTTGAATTTTATATTTTTTCTGACGAGTATTACCAATTCACTCACCCTTCAGGAACATAATTTCTAAAAATACTGAAACATTATTTCTTTTTTGTTACATAGGCTAAAAACCAATTTTAAGCCTGACTCAAAAACTAACGGAACCCTATACAAACTTTCCTCCCTTAGGGTTGCTTTATAAAAATAATGAAACATGTATTTCTTTATCCAAAAGTATTTTTAGCCCTATTGATATAAACCCCATACAAACTTCACCCACATTCCACCCCTTTAGGGGTTGAACTTCTGAAAACACTCAACTACATATTTCTTTATTTGTAACAAAAATTTCAAATGCCAATTTTCATGACCCCAACTTGAAAACCAACCAACTTAAAACCAAACTTCCAATCCCAATTAACCCCTTTCACCCCTTCAGGGGTTGAATTCCAAAAACACCGAACACATTTTTATTGTACAAGACCCCCAAATATAAATTTTCATGATCCTCTTCAAAATTAACCTATACAGACTTTCGACCACCATTTTAACCCTTTAGGGTTGAATTTTCAAAAACCGTGAAACTTATTTGTATTTATTTGTGAAGAAGAGCCACAAATATCAATGTCAATGACTCTTATTTCGAAACTAACTGTACTTTCACTTTGACCTCCCGTATCACCCACGTTTCCACCCCTTACAAACACGAGGCTGCTGCTGTGAAACGTTGAGGAGATCCCTCGACTGACTTCCGTCTCCATCATCAGATCAACTCCGGGCTTCCACTATGTTGTATTGTCATCAGAACTACATATGTGTGCCAAGTTCCAACATAATCGATTCACAGGTGTTATTTTTTCAATCAAAATGGAACCAACTTTGAGGTATACCCTATCCACTTAAACAAGAAACATCGAACTGTAAAGAGTTGGGCGTGGTCATTAACAAAAAAAATATACGGACCTCCGTTTTTTTTTTGGTCAGTTAATAAAATTGCTGCATAATGACGGCATGGTGTACATCGAGACATTGTACTTCGAGATGCGCATCCACTTAAACGGGACACACTAAACCGAGCACCTTCTCCATAAGTCCCAACCTTCAAGAGGGCACCTGGTTGTTCACCTTATCCCTACCTTAGGATTCAGGCCGCAGGAGGATCCAGACACGGTGGATCAGCGCGCTGGGTAATCCCAGCTACCGTTATAACTCAGCCACGGTGAGGACACCTGATAAGACAGGCTACTGGCTATGGGATGTCAGTGCCCGAGCGGGTTAATGCGCCACTCCCCGCTGAGTCAGGCAGGGAATACAATCATCCGTGCCCATCGAATGAAGGACTCCCTCGTCTCTACCGAATAACGGTATTGTTTTCCATTGGTTCACTATCTAGTACCACGCCCCCCAGAGTCCAACACCATGTGGAGAGGCATCGGCGAACCGATGAGGGCTGGCCTCCTCCCCCTGGGTACCCATGTCAACAAGATTCCTCTCGTTCCGTTTGATGGGTCACCGTCGTATAAGCCGTTTGGCCGTATACTACTCGTGTAACGTGCGACGAGTAACCGTTTGTGTGAGAGTTCACCGGAGCTACTAATCACGCTACCATGTAAGTGGAGAGGGGGACTTCGGACTTTGCCAAGCGGTGTCTGGGATCATCACAGGTTCTCCCGTCCCGACTGCCTAGTCACACGGTAGGGCTAGGCCCAAGTTATGGTATACAACACTATTCTGCAAGCAGAGTAAGAGATCGAGAGCTCACCCTCCCGCATTCGGCAAGGGCTTTGCTCTTCATCCACCATCAGCAGCACAGGACCTACCTTCCGGTTTAAACTGTACTACTTACTTAATGAGGGGAATCCGAAATTGGGATACGCCCAATCAGTGCGCTAGGTAATCCTGGCTCAGCCACGGTTGGGCCGCTTGATAAGACAAGCTACTGGCTATGGGATGTCAGTACCCGAGCGGGTTAATGCGCCGCTCCCCGTCGAGTCAGCAGGGAATACAATCACCTCAACCCATAGGTGAAGGACTCCCCCGTCTCAACCGATTTACGGTATTGTTTTCCATTGGTCCACTATCTAGCACCACGCCCCCCAGAGTCCAACGCCATGTGGGGAGGCACCGGCGGAGTGTACCGGTCGGGCTGTCCTCCTCCCCCTGGGTACCCATGTTAACAAGACTTCTCCTGTCAGCGTTTGATGGGTCACCGCCATATCAGAATTTCGACCTGATATTACTCGTGTAACATGTGACGAGTAACCGTTCGAGTGAGAGTTCGCCGAAGCTACTGAGCACTCTACCATGTTACTGAGAGAGGGACCTGGACTTTGCCCAGAGGTGTCTGGGTTCGTCGCAGATACTCCCCTCCCGGCGACCTAGCCACATGATGGGACTAGGCTCCAGTTATGGTATACAGCTTGATGTTTTCTATATGTTCTACGGGATTCTATTACAAATCACATCATGCATTGTCAGACATTTTATGTAATAGAAACTCCCCGCCGGGCATCTTAAAAAAAATTAAAATATAATTCTACTTACGATATGGAATAAAATCTGAATTTCATATATGTTACATGGTCAACTTCTGATGATGTTTCCCACGTATCCAGACAGTTTCGAAGGTCAGCTGTCGGTGCGAGCAAGTGGGCAATATATGTGTAAGCGAGTACGAGAGATGCAGTTTTATAAAAGATTTCGAAAATTTGAACTTTGAACAGGCTCCTGTTGATTATTCACCCTACAGTGGGCCACTGATGAAATGATGTCATTTAATTGGTAATAAAATCATCTACATAAATTTCAGGCAGTGTCATTCATTCCTTGTTGATGATTCCAATAGCGTATAACAAAATGCCCAGAACATGAATAAGTAGAACCAAAGAATATTCTGTAAAAACTTGCCTGGATTTCATTCAATCACAGGATACGATTATAATCTTGCATTTTTCAAGAGAGAAAAATTAACCTCACTTTATAAAATATTGATATAAAATCAGAATACCACGAATCTTTCATCATCATGTTTGGATATAGTGAATTATTTCAAATACTGACAAACAACGAAATATCCCTAACATTATACAAAAATGTGACGTAATGTTGTTGGGAGCTACTGCAGCACTTTCTGCGAGCAAATTATTTTTCAACTATTTGGAGTAATGCTTACTTGAAAAATCCTGTAACGCCCGTGACACACGGCGGATGTTTCCGATCGGATAATTCAACGTGCCCTCTAGAATGGTGTCTATGTCATCCCAAACATTTCTGTTTG
Organism: Gonioctena quinquepunctata; assembly: GCA_018342105.1. NCBI lineage: Eukaryota > Metazoa > Arthropoda > Insecta > Coleoptera > Chrysomelidae > Gonioctena > Gonioctena quinquepunctata. The sequence continues at coordinate 66,324 of JAFIRS010002297.1, read as the reverse complement.
GTATGAAACCCTGTATGATTTATCATCTGATGTCATGTCTAGCACGTCTCTGGTTACAATTCTTGCGATGCTCATATGTCCTTTACCAAATGTCGTCCATTGAGCTTCTCAGTTTGAAGGCTTCTTATATCACCAAGTGGAGAGGGATCAATCGTGGCAGTGTCCCAATGGCTGCAGTGGGCGAAGCACATCGAAGAGTCAAGTTGAATGCCAACCACATATTCTGCTGAAAAATATAAATTTGAGAAAGATATAATCGAGAAGGTCACCGTGATATGGATCATTCGAAGACAGTAGATACAGCAGGGGAGTTTTCACTCTTTGTGCAATTTAGTTTGAAGTACATAACATAAAGTTATCATGGCCTCATGTTTCTTTCTCTATTGTTTGAGAGATCATTTTTTGAAAAAGTCAAATCTTATCTTCGAACCGCGACTGGAAATCATAACGAAGGTGATGTATACGGAATGTTTTGGTCAACGAGTTGACCCGAATCTCTGTCTTTACTCTCCCGAAATTGTGGGGGTTTTATTCGCATTCTGACGAGAATTTTGAAGATCTATCTTAGAGTGAATTTGTGTCATTGGTAATCCCCGAAATGGATTATATTGATTCCATGATCTTTTTGCCTAAGTTGTGATGTATATAAAATAAAAGGATGTGAAAAATTAAGAAAACTCTTTGTAATAAATATTAATGTGCGAGTCCAGAGACATCAAACAGATACTCAATCCTTTCAGCCATTTCACCCATGATCCATTTCACATCACCTGCATTCAATGACAATGGATTCATATCTACCACCTGAGATATATCCTTCTAATCGCCTGTGAGTTGTTGATGGTAGTAGAAAAGTAGAGATGAAGGAACGATAAATAAATTATACTGAGAAAATCACATTGAAATGACACACTGAACAACTTTACCTCTTGTCTTGAGTCAGTATCTTTATTGTTACTCATCAATGCATGTACCCTCCAGTGAAGATGTTTATTGATGTTATGTCTGGTCTGTCGTGTTATCATTATTGTTGAACAAACGATCATATTTCTTCGTAAAAAACAGCATCGAAGATATTAACGAATAATAGGAGGCTAATGGAACGATGTAATATTTTAGTAAATAAATATGGAGATTAATTTGCATATACCGTTAGAGATTTCGTAGATGAGTCTGATGATGCACTGAACTGTATATACACTGCACGCAAGAGCCAACGGAACTATCGATTTTGCAAAAACTCATATTAGGAGACGAGATATGCTGAAAAATTCGTGATTAGCACATCAAATTTTTCACCAGGACCAATTTCAGCGAAAGTAGATCTTAGATCTATTTTCGCTGGAACCGGAAGTGTTGAATAAGTGATATGTCAATATGTTTATCTTGTCATGTATATTCAACATATTTGTTTTGAATAGCTTAAAGAAAGTATTGTGATTATTTGTGCGGATATTCAGAGGTCTACAGGTTCTACCGATGTAGGATGCAACATAATCATCGCAATACAATTCACAAATACAACTTTCTGATGATTTGTTACGTTTTTATTTTGTGTTGATCGAATGTTATGGACCTCACTTTTGAAATATTCAGATTTTTGGAATATTATGTTAATCAAGAAGGGTATTGAAATATATATTATCTATATTATTGATTATTGGAATTCCAGTTTCTTCTCCCATTTATTGCTATTGTGGGCTACTCTTTCAAAATATGTATTTATGTATTTCATTCATAAAGGTATGATGGGGTTTTCAAGAGCCGGTGAATATGTCAATTGAAAGCTGCCATTGTATGCTGATGTGGATTGTTAGAACATTTATTTGAAAAGGGAACTGATTGTGACTGATAATAACATGGAAATTCTTCACTGGTGTAGATACGTTGAAGCTTGTTTGATGTTCATAATTAGGAATCCAGATACTGCTGCTTATTTTATAAATAAAATCAATGAGAACGCCCTGCATCACATTCACTTAGAGATCGTATCAGAGCATAAATTATCTTTTTTGACATAAAATAAATTAAATTACAGCATTCAGAGTTTGGTATCTATATATAGAAAGCCAACTCGACAGATCATGTGATACATAACTGTTCCACGTTAGCATTAAATGGCAGTTTTCAATTGCTATATTCACCAGCTCTTGAATACGCTTATTCCCATTCAAATAAACGAAGAAATAATATTTGAACAAATAGCCACAATAACACTACGATCCCAACTTAATCAACTACCTCATACAAAAATTAAAAATATAATAAAACTGGCCTTTAATTATAATGCTATAGATGAATATTTTTATTTCCCTGCTTGAATAAACACTTCAAAAAATATCCAAATGTATTGAAAGTGAGGTGGACAAAATTAAAATTTCCTTCAAGACAAATAATATCCCGAGTGGATTCTTTATCAATACAAAAGACAAACGTGATGCATCCTACATCGCTCCGGTAGAAACTGTAGACCTCTGAGTGTCCGCATAAATGAACAAATAAACAAACACAAACATTCCTGCTTTGGTCACCACCTAAAGTAAATAAACACAACTCCAGCCCCTATATAAATGCACATGTTCTACATGAATTACAACAGACTGGATTTTTTCGAAGACTTACATTTCGAGGAAGAAATATCCAATAATAATATTTGTTGGGTATAAACGGAAACTGAAACAGGTCTTTAATTCTCCTACATAGACGTCTGAAAAGTTAGGTTAGAAAGTGACATCTGAAACCAAAGAGAGTAAACGTTATCTGAATAGGAGATACTAATAAGCTCTAGCCAATCAGAATCTTGTAGCATTAACCCGTCATATTGACGTATATGGACATGAGTACAGGTGGCCCACGTAACATACAGAGTGGTCCAATATACATTAAAGAGCCTGTAACTCTCAGATAGAGCTCGTCCAGTATTGAAACGACCACTTTGGCCTTCCCCTACCTAACAACCAATTTTTCTCGAAGATGCCCGAACCATTGTCTAACCAAATTATTTGGTATAGGCAAAACACGAGACGTAGTTTTTGGGGACGATTTTGGGATTATGGTCCGATTCGATTCAAAATTGGTATGTGGGGGTTTTCGGGGTCGGAGATTATGAGTTTGTTGTCGAAATTCATGAAATCAAGATGGCGGACGAGTTTTGTTATTATGGTCCGATTCGATTCAAAATTGGTATGTGGGGGTTTTCGGGGTCGGAGATTATGAATTTTTCGTAAAAATTTATAAATATGAGATAGCGGCACCAAGATGGAGGACGAGTTTTCTGATCATGGTCATATTTCATTCAAAATTGGTATGTGTGTGTTGTAATAAAAATAATACTTCGACAAGTTGTCTACTGTCATGAATACTTTATAAAAATCGAATACTTTGACGAATTATTACTTACCACCTAGTCACTGCCCAATCAAATTAATTGGTACCTACTTTTACTTCGCGCGACAAGCTTTTTAAAACCAAATAATTCAACAAAAAATAATTAAATCATTGTCAGCGATGACTTAAATTTATTTTATACGTTTTAGTACACGGCTTAAATAAAAGCTTGTCTTTGAAAAGTTTTCTTATTAGTTATTTTTTTAAATCAAAATTAAAGAACTAAAAATGTCGGACAATAACTATTGTGGTTTATATTTCGATTAGATTTAATATTGTGCCTACGAACGGAGATTATGAACGTATATATGTATATTTATCTATATATATATATATATATATAATTAGATAAATATAATATATATAAATTCGTATATTCCAGATGGCGGCTCCAATATTTATAATTAGTTGTGTTTCTACCCACCTCATAAAATTTTCGTTGTTCATGTCATCGTGATAGTCTTCACTTTTTTTCCCAGATTTGAAAATTAAAAGGCCATCCTTTACAATTTCCATTTCTCCTGCATGAACTATTATTAATCGTTTTTCTTCAATATATGGTTTTTTAAATTTAAATAAGGATTTTTCTTATCAACTCACATCTCAGAATGTGTATGAGAACTGTGCAAATACGTCTCATCAGTGTAAATTATGTTTTTGCCTTGATCACGATACATTTTCAATTTTCTTTAAAATTCCACCCTTAGTAATCTAACTTCATGACTTTCCATCGATATCGTTTGATTATCAGGCGTTTTTTTCCAATCAAAACCTAACTCTTTGATTATAATGTGCAATGTTGAACGACTGCCTTCAAACCCTAACTGATCATTTTTGATTTTTTGAAGAATAGACTTCAAAGTAGCGCGTTGTTTTTCAATCAAACAAAAATCATTTATAATCGTTCTTATTGTTTCACCCTGCCCTTCCGTAATATTACTTTTCGACTTTATCCTTCCTACTCTTTTTTGCGGAGACGGCAAAGGAGGAATACCACCTGAATTCACAGCTGAGTGATCCGTTTTAATTGTTTTAAAACAATATTCTGTTATACCCATTGCTGCCTTGGCATGTTTTTCGTAATTTTGTAAAGGTATTTGTATCCCATTTTTTGCCTCATTTTCCATGAATTTGATAACATTTGCCATGATTTCTTTTTCCGCTACTGAATAGTACTTACCACTGTGCATTTCGGCAAGGTAACAAGTGAACTATTGCAAAGTTGAATAAATAACTGCACTACCTATTTATTAATCAAACAAACCTAACCTTTCAAACGCTGCATGACAAGACACTGGTAAAGATTCGCCGTAGCATAAGCAGCCACATCAAATCGGGTCCACTCGTGTTTTCTCCCTCTCTCCTATCAAACGGTCGTTTCAATACTGGACGAGCTCTACCAGAGTGCGGAGTGCGCTAGTCCGCCACTGTCCAGAGAGAATGGTGGCCATGACATGTCCATATACGTCACTATAACTCACAAATGATATTTCATCTCTTTCTATTAGTGTCACCATTGTCGTATGGAGAATAGATTCTCCTATTCAAATAACGTTTACTCTCTTTGATCTAAAACTGCTTAGTTTGCTCTGTTTGATTGTCACCACAGAAACATAGAACAGAACGGATTGACGATTCTTCTTCTACTTTTCTTTTGCTTGGCGCTACCCACGGTGATGAATAATAACTTTTATTTTATTTTAATTTATATCTTTTTTCAATTGGATAACTTGAGAATTTTTTTCATTTCTGAAATTCGGCAGTAAAAAGTATCATGACACAGGTTATACCTGAAAGTGACTCAGTAATAGAAGAAATGACATTTTTTACATTTCAGGAACAGGTAAGTACTGAGAAAAGGATTTTCCAAAATTCGAATCGAAAGCGGTTAAAATTTCACTCTGAATTATGTATAATTTTTATATCTTGAATACATAATTATTTAATGTACTGTTTCCATGCGAAGTGTCAACTAGATTCTAGAAAAAATTTGTGTTAGTACACAAAGAATACATTATCTCAACGACCAATTTAGTTGGCTAAACAGACGTTATTTGGACCTTCGAATAGGTCGGTGCTGAATTGGTTGCTTGGTTGAATTTTATCTCATATTTACGTGAGATTAGCCAGTATGTATTGGAAAAAAGTAATTTGGGATCCGCAAATTGGAATGTCTGATAGGTCAAATTGTCTCAATAATGGTCTTTTCAACCGATTCATCACCGAAAATTAACGTGAAGAATGAACAATTGGAAGTTAAAAGAAGAAATGAGATATTTTGATTAAAATTTCATTTGCACTAATTAATATGGCTTTTTCTCAATGAACTCACGTTAACCTTTTCACTGCTTATAGCTTTTCATGCAACTTAATTTCCAATACGGCTGTTGGGACCTGGGACCTTAGGTCATTTGTACCAGTATGGCGGTTCTTCAGGGGTCTAATTACGGAATGACAAAAAGAAAATGATGGTCATAGCGCTGGTAACGGCGGCACAATCGCGTGGGCGTTAATCGAACGTGTCGGATAAATAACGAGTGTCGAACGATTTGTTCCACAAAAATGCTTGTATTTTCCGATATTTCCCGCCATACCGACGCGAATACATTAATTTAAAAAAAAACAATTCAACCATTTGTACCAGGCTAATTTTTGCGCAGCTAATCATCGTCGAGTAGCCATTCACGGAAATCACTTTTCCGACGGTTCCCAATGGCCGCCATACCACCGCAAGGGAGTAAATTTTTTTTTTTGCCAAACGATTTGTACCAGCCCAAAACTCTTTTCAACAGTTCTCTGTATGATCATAAATAGAAGTCTGATCATGCCATACCTGTGGGAGGTGGCGAATATGTACAATATTTTTTCAAAATTCTGAAATTTTATTCGTGATTCGAACGATTTGTACCAGTATGGCCCTAATTTTTCCTGTAAGTTTGAGGTTCAACCAATATGAATACAAAATTTCAAACACCTAGGTGGCGGCAATCTTGTCTTATAACCATGTCGTATAATATTGTACGGCTACCGGCGCTCTAAAGATTTCTCGAATTGTAGGCTCATCGTGTTCGTAAGACATAATAAATGGTTTCAAGATTGTATTGGTTGTCGACATATCAGAGCGAGTGTTGCAGCTAGCCCCCTGGTCACGGTATAGGCTTATTTTTCAACACAAAAAAAAAATTCAGAAAATAATTTTTTCGAGTCCACCACTTTGGATAAGTACAGTGTAATTTTCCCAAAGTATTTTTTTTTCAAGTTTGGAGAATTTGAAATGCCATACTGTTACAATTCATTTCAATTTTTTTTTTCATATCTTGCTTGAGTGTAACAGACTTCCGCCCCACAGTTACAGTATGGGATAATTTTTTTCAGGTTGAATTCTATCCAAACGAACTGAATACGATGATGCCATACTGTAACAAATGATTTTATGTCTTGTACCTTGAAAACGTGTCGAAAAAGTTTTTCAAGTATGGCGCCACTTTTTCCCTCTACTAAAAGTATGGCAAATATAATAATGGTCACAATGTATCATATAATTTACAAAAATCCAAATGCCATACTGGTACAAATCGTCAATTTTTTTTTTAACATCTTGGCTTAAGTCCGACAGTCGTCCGCCCCATGGTTACAATCTGAAATATTTTTTTTTTAGGTAGAACTACATCCAAACGAACAGAATACAATGATTCCATGATGTAAAAATGATTTTACGTATTTTACAGTCGTATTTTCAAAATGTGTCGAATAAATACGTTTTTCAAGTATGGCAGCACTTTTTCCCCCCACTAGACGTATGGGAAATTTAATAAAGGTCACATTTTATCAAATACTTTCCAAAAATCCAAATGCAATACCGGTACAAATCGTTTTGCGAAAAAAAAATACTCCCTTGCGGCGGTATGGCGGCCATTTGGAACTGTCAGAAAAGTATGGCATGGTGTATTTCGTGAATGGCTACTCGACGATGATTAACTGTGCAAAAATTAGCCTGGAACAAATGGTTGAATTGTTTTTTTTTAATTAATGTATTCGCGTCGGTATGGCGGTCTGTAAGTCACACCGGAGAAGTATGGCATTACGCTACCGCCTACTTCTTTTTTTATCGACTATCGGAAAATACAAGCATTTTTATGGAACAAATCGTTCGACACTCGTTATTTATCCGACACGTTCGATTAACGCCCACGCGATTGGGCCGCCGGTACCAGCGCTATGACCATCATTTTCTTTTTTGTCATTCCGTAATTAGACCCCTGAATCTGCGTACTCATAAGATTCCCACAGTAAAACGATATATGTATCCAGAGTCGTATATACAATTATCTAGGGGCGACTATAATATTGACTGGCTGCTATTTTCGCCATGAAAAAGTGGAATTACTAACTATACTCTATTAGGAAATAAGGAAACAGTAAATTCCACGAAATTTTTAGGGATCGAAACAACCTTTGGTCTTGTCAATAAGTGTAGGTTACGATCAATATTTTTTTTATAGAATTCACCTTCTCAATTTCCAAGTGAAATATATAACAATTAAATTTCAATTCGATAACAAATATAAGTATGATAAAAATAAGCCAAATTCACTACAATAAAATACTTGGAATTCATTCTTACATAAGAATATCAACCTCAATGTCACTTTTCATTAATAGTTTATAAAATTTCTGTTCGTTTAAATATTTATTTACGCGAACCATGTTTTACAATGTTAGCTTAGTGAAAATTACCTAACCTGCATTTGATTATTCACCAATTCAACTGGGCACTTATTTTATTATACCGATAAAAATATGGAACAACAAAATATAATAGTTGAGTTTGTTGAAATCATTCTGAAACTATGGATGTTGCGACGTTTCAACTTTTATAAAGTCATCCTCAGGGCACTACAATAGGGATTGTGAATATTACAAGGGTGAATAGTAGAGTACCTTAGTACATGGTAAATTACATGATAAAAACCTCAATAGAGGTATAAAGTACAAACAACTTAAGCTGTAAATAGGTCAAATCTTACAGCTTAAGTTGTTTGTACTTTATACCTCTATTGAGGTTTTTATCATGTAATTTATCATGTACTAAGCTACTCTACTATTCACCCTTCCCTTGTAATATTCACAATCCCTATCGTAGTGCTCTGAGAATAACTTTATAAAAGTTGAAACGTCGGCAACATATCCATAGTGGTTTCAGTTAATTGACCTTTTGTCCCAACCAAACTCCAAGCTATAATAACCAGTGAGGTCACAAAACACTATAAGAAAAATAATAAGTTCAAGATACACTAACTTATTTCCCTGAAAACCAAAATACTTGCAGGCTCAGGTCACATCGAAACGTTACTGTTGCAGCAAGCCTATCTAACAGAAGAATACATAAATTCGGGAAACAATGCCACGGAGTTCGTGCCTGATAAACAAAATGCTGATTCATACGGCTCTCACAGTGGAGCACAAGAGTTTTGAAACATTTTATGAACATCTCGGCAAGAAACAAACTACCATCCAGTACACGATCAAGAAATCATCTCAGTGATTCGTGAACTAAAAAACAAAAATTCATTTGGTGTGGACTGCCTATCCACCAAAGTATTGAAAGAAATAAACGAATATATCGCCAAACCATTGGCACATATAATTAACTTCTCAGTTGAGTCTGGAGTATTTCCTGATATGTTGAAAATTGGAAAAATAATTCCTATTCATAAACAACAAGATCCACTTTTACTTGATAATTATAGACCAATAACTATTCCCAGGGTAATTAGTAAAGTGATCAAGCGCTGTATATTCAATAAAATATTTCATTTTTTGTTGAAATACAATATAATCAGCAAATCACAAAATGGTTTCCATCCTGGTCGATCAACAGAAACTGCCGCCGTTGACTTCATGGAATACGTCTACAGACGTATGGATGATGGAAAGTATGTAGGAGCATTGTTTTTCGACCTCACCAAAGCGTTTGACTCGATAAACTTTAGATTCATTGAAGAAAAGCTCTACTCCATAGGCATTCTGGGTAACTTTCTTTCGTGGATTATGTCATTTATGAGTTCCAGAAGGATACTGGTAGAACTGAAGAACAGCAAGTCAGATTTTCACGAAATGGGCCTGGGAGTCCCACATGGATCAGTTCTGGGACCATAAATATTTCTTTTGTTTATTAATGATATGCCATCTCATATACGTTCTGAATATCTAATCCTGTTTGCTGATGATACAACTATAGCTGAGGAAGCTGATAACCCCTCAGATCTACAGATTAAACTATCAGTAATAGCAGACCAATTCACGGCCTGGTGTAGAACAAATAGATTGGTGGTAAATGGCAAAAAAACAATCCTCATGCAATTCTTTGGTAGGAAAACTCATACTGGTCCGATGAACGTGCGCGTTGAGAATGATATCGTTGAATCCTCAGATACCACAACATTCCTAGGAATACATATAGATCAGAAATTGAACTGGAAGCATCACATCGACCATGTATGCAAGAGAGCTTCCAGTGGGTAGTATGCTATACTCCAGTTAAAAAATGAACTTGATCGACCAACTCTCCTAAATATCTACTACGCTCTTATTCATTCTCATTTGTCCTACAACATAATTCTGTGGGGGGAGCCTCAGAAATCAATAGAGTATTCGTGGCTCAAAAAAGGGTTATGAGGCTAGTATTCAATATGAAGAAATTGGACTCCTGCAGATCGTACTTTCAGTAACACCATATCTGAACTGTTCCCTGTATGTATATATACAGCTGCATTTGCTATATTGAACGCAATTTGAAAGATTCAGCGAAGAACTCATACATACACCAATATCCAACCAGATACGCTGATTCAGTCAGAATCCCAAAACATGCAACAAGTTTGTATGAAAAAACTCCTTCACTGGCAGGAGCAAAACTATTCAACCACCTACCTTCTGACATAAAAGATGTCAAGCCTTTGAAATTATTCAAAAAAAAACTCAGGTTATTCTTAACGACCCATAGTTTCTATTCCACCATAGAATATCTCTATATCAGGTGATCGATAAACTGTAAACTGTACATGTCAATTTACTTTGTGGAGATTTTTATATTGTTATAGTGGTAAACTATGTATATATGTAATCTTATATTATATTTTATATATTCCTATGTTGTTATGATGTATTGTTATATTATTTGATGTTATATATGTACACACTGCTACTTAGTGACCTATTTTATATTTATATGTCACAACTCTGTGGCTCCAAACTTGTGTGGTACTTTATTGATCTCCGAACATATACTCCAATAAACTATAATTTCTGTCATTTGTAATTGCGTAATGGACTTTATGCCCATTGTGACCTATCCTATATCATGTATTGATCATAAGGCCAATAAATATTCTATTCTATTCCATTCATTCTATTCTATTCCTTTCTGTTCTGTTCTGTTCTTCTTCTAGTTCTGTTCTATTCCTTTCCATTCATTCTATTCTCATTCCTATTCCTATTCTATTCTATTCATTCATTCTATTCATTCTATTTCATTCTATTCTATTCATTCTATTCATTCATTCTATTATTTCTATTCTATTCTATTCATTATTCATTCATTCTATTCTATTCATTATTTATTTATTCTTTATTCATTCTATTCTTATTCTATTCTATTCTATTCTATTCTATTCATTATTCTATTCTTATTCTATTCATTTCATTCTATTCCTATTCATTCATTCTATTTCTATTCTATTCCTATTCTATTCTTCATTCTATTCTATTCTATTTATTCACTTATTCATTTCATTCTATTCATTCTTATTTCTATTTCATTCTATTCCATTCTTATTCTATTCTATTCATTCTATTCTATTCTATTCATTATTCTATTCTCATTCTATTCTATTCCATTCTATTCTATTCCTATTCTTATTCTATTCCTATTCTATTCATTCTATTCTATTCCTATTCCTATTATTCCATTCTTATTCTATTCCTTATTCATTCTTCATTCTATTCTATTCTATTCTATTCTATTCTATTCTATTCTTATTCTTATTCCTATTCTATTCTCATTCATTCCTATTCCATTCTATTCTATTCTTCATTCTATTTCCATTCCATTCCATTCTATTCCTATTCTATTCTATTCATTCTTCCATTCCATTCCTATTCTTATTCTATTCTCATTCATTTCCATTTATTCTATTCATTATTCCATTCCTATTCCATTCTATTCTATTCTATTTCATTCATTCCATTCTATTCTATTCATTCCATTCTATTCTATTCTATTCTATTCTATTCTATTCTATTCTTATTCTATTCTATTCATTATTCCATTCCATTCATTCTATTCCTTATTCATTTCTATTCCTATTCTATTCCATTCTATTCTCATTCCTATTCTATTCTATTTCCATTCTTATTCTATTCTATTCTCTATTCTATTCTATTCTATTCATTATTCATTCTATTCTATTCTTATTCTATTCTATTTATTCTATTCTATTTCCATTCTATTCTCATTCTATTCTCATTCATTCCATTCTATTCCATTCATTCTATTCCATTCCATTCTATTCATTCTTATTCTATTCCATTATTCTATTCTATTCTTCCATTCCATTCCATTCTATTCCTATTCTATTCATCCATTCTATTCATTCTATTCTATTCATTTATTCCATTCTATTCCATTCTATTCTATTCCATTCCATTCATTCATTCATTCCATTCCATTCTCATTCCTATTCATTCTATTCATTCCATTCCATTCTCATTCTCATTCTATTCTATTCTATTCATTCTATTCCATTATTCATTTCCATTCTATTCTCATTCTATTCTATTCTATTCCTATTCTATTCTATTCTCATTCTATTCTTTCCCTTATTCTATTCTTATTCTATTCTATTCTATTCTTTCCCTATTCTATTCTTCATTCTCATTCTATTCCATTCATTATTCCATTATTTCATTCCATTCTATTCTTCATTCTATTCTATTCCTATTCTATTCATTCATTCCATTCTATTCTATTCTATTCTCTATTCTATTCTATTCTATTCTATTCCATTCCATTCTATTCCATTCTCATTCCTATTCCATTATTCTATTCTATTCTTATTCTATTCTATTCCATTCTATTCTATTTATTCTATTCATTCTATTCTATTCTTCCATTCTATTCCATTCCATTCCATTATTCTTTTCCCATTCTATTCCTATTCCATTCCATTCCATTCCATTCATTCTATTCATTCTTCCATTCCATTCTCATTCCATTCCTATTCCATTCCTATTCTTATTCCATTCATTCCATTCATTCTCATTCCATTCCATTCCATTCCATTCTCATTCTATTCCTATTCCTATTCTATTCTATTCTATTCATTCTTCCATTCTATTCCTATTTTATTCATTCATTCTATTCATTCCATTCCATTCTATTTATTCTATTCTATTCCATTCATTCTATTCATTCTATTCCATTCCATTCTATTCTATTCATTCATTCATTCTATTCCATTCTTATTCTATTCTATTCTATTCTATTCTATTCCATTCTATTCATTCATTCCATTCCATTCCATTCTATTCCTATTTCATTCTATTCCTTATTCTCTATTCTTATTCATTCCTATTCCTATTCTATTCATCTATTCCTATTCTATTCCATTTCTATTCTATTCATTCTTCATTCCTATTCTATTCATTCATTCCATTCTATTCCATCCCATTCTATTCTATTCTATTCCATTCCATTCCATTCTATTCATTCTATTTATTCTATTCATTCATTCCATTCCATTCTATTCCATTCATTCCATTCCATTCCATTCATTCCATTCCATTCCTATCTCCATTTCATTCTATTCTATTCCATTCCATTCCTATTCCATTCCATTCCATTTCATTTCCATTCCATTCCATTCTATTCTATTCATTCCATTCTATTCATTCTATTCTATTCTATTCTTCATTCTATTCTATTCTATTCTATTCTATTCTATCTTATTTCCATTCTTCCATTCTATTTATGTTCTATGTTGCCATGTTATTAGCTATGCATGCGCTATGTATGATATGCCATGCATGTTATGCATGCATGCCATGTATGCATGCTATGCTATGCTATGTATGCCATGATGCATGCCATGTAGCATGCTATGCAGCATGCCATGCTATGCCATGCATGCCTGTATGCTATACAACATGCATCCATGCCATCCATTCTATTCCATTCCATTCCATTCCATTCCATTCTATTCCATTCATGGCCAGCATACATCCATGCCATGCCATGCCATGCCATGCCATGCCATGCCATGCCATGCCATCCCATCCCATCCCATCCCATTCCATTCCATCCCATTCCATTCCATTCCATTCCATTCCATTCTATTCTTTTCTATCTATTGGGAATTCAAAATTAGATGTGATGACACACATTGTTTGTCTGATTTCTCAGAGGTTATACACTTGTGTTCGGAGTTTTTCTGAAAATATTTCCATTTGGTATAATTTTCCAGTTTTTTTGTGTAGTATTATTCATTTCGGGACTCTAGTGAAGTGGTGTATTTAAATCTCAAGACAATATCATTTGTGAATACTCTCTTTGAAGGAGACAAAGTATGCTCTAAATTGCTTGAAAAAAAATATTTTTCTGGACAGCTCAGTGAAGTCATCGGGAATTATTATGAATTATTCTGAAGAAATGTTACACATTATTATTTGTGAATGTTCGAATTAAAAATAAAACTAACAAAAACAGTTTTTTTAATTTCGCTTGAAACAAACAAGATGTAGGTAGTGAAAATGTGTCCTTATCACCTAGATACACATATATAGTCACTTTCTTTCCATACTGTATGAATAATCTTCGGTATGTCGAATAATATATCTTTTTTCTCTTAAGTCTCTTTTTTTCTTCTCAACTCTCTTCAAAGTTTCTCTTTTTCCCTTTTTTTCTTGGCCACACACGATACAGGAACATTTTGGGAAGGAAGTGTATTCTTCTTCAAGATACTAAGAGCCCGTCGTCTGTCTATAGACTTACTCAATCCTAGATTAGTCTGCACCAGTAGGTTACATTCATTTTCTCACGGAAAATGATAAAAACTCATCCCAGTACAACGGGAGGTACACAACAATATTGATTTGAACTAGAATCACTCATTTTCGCACTCGAGGACGTACAATACTCAACAGAATATTCACCAGGTAAACCAGAATTTCATTGAATATCAAGAGATTCGGCAAGTTTTGTGTTTACAATGGCTAAAATCATATAAACATTAATGTTTCGAAAATAAACAATGTGTCCTTATCACCTAGGTATACATATAAAGTCACTCTTTTTCCATACTGTATGAATAATTTTCGGTATGTTGAATAATATCTCTTTTTTCTCTTCTTAACTCTCTTTTCTTTCCTCACAACTCTCTTTGAAGGTTCTCTTTTTCACTTTCATCTTGGCCACAGGCGATACAGGACGATTTGGGAAGGGACTGGAGTCTTCTTCAAGAGCCCATCGTCTGTCTATAAACTCGCTCAATCCTAGATTAGTCTGCACCAGAACGTTACGTTCGTTTTCTCATGGAAAATGATGAAAACTTATTCCAGTACAACGGGATCGTTTTGCCCAAGAGTCACATTGAGATTTGAACTCATTTTTTACTCGAGGACAAACAATAGTCAACAGGTAAACAAGAATTTCATCAAATGTTAACAATCACAAGAGATTCGACAAGTTTTAGGTATACAATGGCTAAAATCATATTATAAACATTAATGTTTGGAAAAGTAAACAATGTAGGTATGTATAGTTTCCAAAATAGACACCAGAGGGAGTAGCCCTTATTTTGAATTCCCAATAGGCAACACAAAATACATTAAAAATCGCGTATTCGACCGGTAACCGCGGTTAATACACAAAAAGGTCCCGCGTTTTTATGCGGTTCCCGTTGTACGATCGCGAAATTATTTTACGTAGATATCCGATTTCCGCAGTTAAACGAAGGAACGAGTAGTGTTGACATGGTGCTTGAATCAAAATATTACTACTTATGTTAAACTTAAAGGGCAAATACTTATTATTTTTTTTACTTTTCAGAGTTTTTTGCGTAGATGGTTTTTCAAATTTTATTATATATATCTTTCGCAACTGGAAACCCATGAAAAGGTACCTGGGTATCAATTGAAGGTTTGCATATTTTAAAATTGGTTATTCATCGAATACTCGGGTACTCGTTCATGGACACTCAATAGACAATTTGTTCTACAAGAGAAGCAACTACATAATGGTAATCTGGTTATAACTCTGGGGATTTCAATAATCCGAACAAAATATGAGGTAAGCACATGGAATAAGTTTGATTATTGGAGATATTGAACCACATGAATTTGGAATCGTCCCCGAAATAAATTAAATACATTAGTTCGTGTCTTGGGGATCATATATAATAAGCACAGAAATTTTCAATTTGCCTAGATAATATTTTTTAATTTTAGGTGGGTTTCCGAAAATTGAGAAATAGCCAATTTCCTTAACAAAGTTTCTGGACTATATGGTGTTATAAGGATAACATTTATAAATCACGTACTAGTTAATAAATATAGAAAAATAATACACGATAAATGTCATCTTTTCCCTACCGAATGCATAAGTCATTTCAGGATCGGAGTGAGTGTCGTCGCCTCCCAGCAGGTGCACTCTCGTCGTGCCTCTCTGACAGATCTGTGTGGTCGCAAAGCATGGGCACGAATCCCGCTAACTCTCTGCTGCTTCGGATGATATATGTATTACTTTGTATTCCACTTTAATATCTCCTTCTTTTTGTTGTTTGTGGGAACTGTGAGGAGGCGGGTGGATTATTTACGGCTTTATTTAAATGTAAATATATAAAAACGCCGTCACGCATCGACTTCGAGACAGAGAAGCAACAAAATACTCACGCGATCAGTGGTGCTCTTCTCGATTTCTGTTATTTTCATTCGAATCTATATTTGGATTATTTAATACTTTTCTCTGGTGATTAACATCAAACAATTATTCCAAAAAGAAATAATGAATGTGCCAATTATCACCAGAATAGCGTCAGTGCAAATTGGCAGATGCATTTCGGATGTCAGATGGAGTTGTATTCATTTTGGAAATTTTTCGAACATGAACTATGATGATTGCCATATGAGCATGATATCAAAAACATATGTACAATTACAATAATGCTCCATTACTTATGGACATATTTCTCACGACCTGACATTCAAACACAGACATGAGCAAAACATTCTGAAAACATTCTTGAATAGAGCCCGAGAAAATCCTGCAGACCAGTCCCACATAAAAGGAAATAAATTATATGTGAATAGTAAAGCTTACACTGTGGAAGAACTACAGGAAATAAGCTATGCAGAAGAGCGCTCGGGAGAGCGTAACACTTACAGCGCACCAGCAACGCCAAATACCCGGAATTCAGATAACGAACTCGAAGTGACGGAAGATATTGTACCATCCCAGAAAAGTACTGCAGGACCGGGAAAAAAAATCGTCAGATAATGGAACTACCCCCAAAACAAGCGGCACTTGTTCCAATGAAAGAGAGAACACGAGATAACCTAACCTACAGAGTACATGAGTTGAGCGTATTTAATATTGAAGGATATGATATAATATATAATAGTGGCAACCACAATAAAAATGATGGAATAATTGTTTACATAAAAAATAATATCACCTACAACTTCATTTTAGTTGATACTGGTAGTTTGAAAGCTATTGAACTAACTATTCTGGGATTCGAAAGTGAAGTCATAATAACTGTTTTATATAGATCGCCGAACACATGTCCCAAACTGTTCAATTTGGAACTCGCGAAATACCTTGAAAATAATATTGAAAAAAGTCATATAATCACAGGCGACATAAATATCGATATTCTTCAGGAAACAGATTATATCGAGGAATACAAAAGCATTTTGAGCTCCTTTGATTTTGTCTCTTACATTAATCAATACACGAGACCAATAAGTAAGACCTGCTTAGATCATTTCCATATTAGGCGTAACGAAAAATTATCAGAGAATATCAAATCATTTGTTTTCGATTATACAATAACCGACCACTATCCCATTGTAGTAGGTACTGCTCAGTCTTGAAAAGCGGCATTTAGCTATTATTGAAACCAACCCTATAAACAAATCCAAAAAATTTATAAATTACGAGAAACTCAGACATGATCTCGCCTCAGAAATATGGAATTCTATGTATGAATTGAACGATGTAGACAAAATGACCGATTCATTCATGGATACTCTTTCCAAACATATAGAAAACAACACAAAACTAGTGAAAGTAGCAAAGAAGATTAAATCTAAAAAACCATTGATTACAGCTGGACTAATTATATCTATCAACCGCAAAAATAAATTATACAAAACGTCACAAATCAATCCACATAACATTATACTCCGAAATGAATATACAGTATATAAAAATAAATTAAATAGACCCTTAAAGAAATCAAAAAAGGATTACTATAGAGGCTTAATAGAAAAAAATAAAAACACTTCTGAGAACCTGTGGCAATGCGTCAATGAAATATGTAGTAAGGCTAAAACTGAAACAAAAATTGAGCAAATAACAAACCGAAAAAATGAAATAATTGCTGATAGAAACGATATAGCAAATTAATTCAACAACTATTTCTGTGGCTTGGGAAAAACTTTGGCCGAAAAAATCACTATCCCCAATAATTTTGAAGAAAAAATCAATAACGTAAAAAACACAATATATCTCCTGAAGTAATAAAAATAATCAAAACACTAAGGATAAAAACTCACCGGGAAGAGATAACATACGGTCAGAAACATTGAAAGGAATATGTAATCAAATCGCTGCTCCAATAACGTTTCTAATTAATAAATGTTTCAACACAGGATTATTCCCCAAACTATCGAAGATGGCAAATGTCAAACCCTTATTCAAAAAAGGCGATAAAAAAGAACTCGGAAATTATCGTCCAATCTCGCTGAGACTTGTAAAATTCCTAGATAAACACGATGTAATTTCAGGGAGTCAGTATGGCTTTAGAGAAGGAAAGTCAACTCAAGACGCAATTTGTGCATTAACATCAAAGATATATAAGGCAATTGATTCAAAAAAAACCTTCACTCTGTGTATTTGTTGACCTCTCTTAAGCCTTTGACACCAAAAATTGTTGAGAAAACTACAAATATACGGGATTAGAGGAAATGCATACAAATTACTTCTCAAACAACAAGTCTGTATAGAGGGTACCATTAGGAAAATGAGAAATATCACATACGGTGTGCCACAAGGTACTGTTCTTGGGCCACTACTATTCACACTTTACATCAATAGTTTATTATGAATGGATATAGAAGGTTGTGCCCTCAGTTTCGCTGATGATACCGCAATATTCTATCAATCTAAAGACTGGAAGACCCTCAAAACCGAAGCGGAACTGGATTTCAAAAAAATCAAAGATTGGTTAAGATACAACGAACTTACCCTTAATATAGAAAAGCCAAAATATCTCCGGTTCACCTCATACGCAAATAACTTACCAAACCTAGGTAATCTTGTTGTTGATCGTGAAACCATACTTCCTGAAGAGAAGTCATTGAAATACCTAGGAATAATTATTGATAGGCACCTACGATGGGACTTGCAAGCAAAACACATTTGTAATAAGCTACGAGGCTTCCTTTCACGTTTCAAATTCTGGACATAGCTCATTTAAAAACTATTTATTTTTCTCTGATACAGTCTCAACTTTCGTACGGGATCCTAGCTTGGGGAGGTAAAAATGACTGTCATTTAAATAATATTGTCACTTTACAAAAATGGATAATTAGAATTATATACGATAAAAAAATAACCTACTCAGGTGACACACTGTATAGAGAAAGTCAACTTTTCGACCCGAGATAGCTCTTCTGTTTCAAAATCATAACTGGCATCTACTAAAAAAAAATTAAAATTGAGCACATCGAACATAGCCATTACACTCGGAGCAGAGAAATGAATTTTTTAGTGCCAAAATGTGAAAAAAAGCGTGAGGCAACGTAGTATTGAATTTTTGAGTCCAAAGTTATATAACATCCTACCAGATCAATTGAAATCCATCGAAAACTTCAACTCATTCAAAACTCATATTAAGAAATGGTTACGACATACGGAGAGATATATAATACACGATATAGTTAACAATAAATTACAAGGACTCCCTCTCAAGTACTGAATAAGCTCAACAGTTTTCAGAACTTTATTACACTGCTAGTAATCATTATGTGATACTTTGGAATGAAAGTGTTTGTTTACATTTATAATTATCGTAACTCATACTTTTTTATATTATATGTATATTTTATTTTCATTTAACTTTTCCAATGTTTTATATTAATATTTTATATTCATTCAACTTTTACATTTTACATGTTTATAGTTTTGTTTTATCTGTGTTCTATATCTTATAATTACGTCTTTATCCATATGATAAAGTCCCATATTAGATATAGTGTTATAACTCCCAGTCTACTCTCAAGAATTGGTTCATGTGTCTTATTCCACTTTGCTGTCATCAACCAGCCTTACCTAACCAGGAAACCTGTCCACTTTTCATGTAATTTCTTCACACACTACATTCAACATCTACCAATATATATGTTTATAAGTGAATAAAATTCTACACACCATCTATCACGCACAAGCTGTACCCAATACAGCTTCAGTGATACCCTGTTCATTCACATTCTTTGAAATATTATATGACACACAGTTTGAAGATTCATGAATAAACATTATTATTTTATTTATTATATAAAAAATAAAATTTACCAAACATCGACACCAGATATCGACAAAAAAGGGTCAGATCTGAACCAGTTCAGTGTTGACTATTTTTTTGCACCATTTCATACCTCAAATGCAGTTTGGACTCCCGTCGGCTTGTTTCTTCAAACGAAGTGATGGAAATTGATTCTAGACCAGCGCCTAATTACCCTTCATTGGGCGACGCACATTTCATTTAGAATGCCACATGTAGATCAAGCCACGTTGACCTATTGCATAAGGATTACAATAAAGAGAACCATTTTATTTTAAGTATATTTGGGTATGAATAATTCGCTATCTGAATAATCGCCCCAATGTGTACAAATAGATAACACCCCAACTAACAATGAAACTGGGGCGGAGTAAGCAACAATTATCTGAAAATCTCGAAACACTACAGAAATGTCTCGTGAAAATCATACTCGGTAAGAAACGTGACTATTCAAGTAATGATCTTCATAGGGAATCTGGGTTCCTTGATATTCGCCCAACTTTGTTTCTCACTCTCTTAGTATACCAACGAAAATATATCGCATAAGATCACCAAAACTATTGGATAAAGATGTTATATTTTTCTTGCTCCAAAGCAATTCAATGAAATTCAAATTGAAATTAAAAATCCCAACTCATTATCCCTATTCAAGTAGAAAGCTAAGAATTGGATTAATATAAATTGAAAAATGAGATACACTGTTTAATAGACCTCAAAAACGCATATTTAAATCCATCTATGTTCTAAAGCCAAATTTACTTGTGTACCATTTTGCATTTAATATATGTATATGTGATTGTGTTTCAATTATCATTATCCGTACTCTTATTTTAATTCCATTCAGCATATCAACATGTATGTGACTGTGTTTCAATTATTATCATCGCGATCTTAATTTTCAGCATTTTAATATGTATGTGATTGTGTTTAATTACTATCGTGACTATTTTTACTATGTCATATCCATTCTATTTCTTTCCAATATTTTACCAATATTTTATCAATTCATTATATATTTCCTAACACATATACGTTAATTATTCTAAAATTTTATAATTATTTTAAAATTTTATAATAACCTTAGTGATCCACGCGCAGGTTAGCCTTTGTGGATCTTCTCTGTATTTATTTACTTCTATTCTTAATATTCAACTGAAAGTATATGTCTTGATTTCATGATAAATGAATATTATTAATATAGTTAATGGTTGGGGAAAATCTGATTTCGCGAAAAAAGGCCAGAGATACCTAGTTTCTCGTTCCTGTTGTCACCAAGCTATTTCATTATATCATGATGTGACATACAGAAATTTCGTGAGCAACATATATTTGACATAATTCCTCAACAGAGGGTTATTCTTTCTCCATTGTGGAAAATTGAGATATTCCAAGTAATGTTTGCTATTTCCCA
Organism: Gonioctena quinquepunctata; assembly: GCA_018342105.1. Lineage (NCBI taxonomy): Eukaryota > Metazoa > Arthropoda > Insecta > Coleoptera > Chrysomelidae > Gonioctena > Gonioctena quinquepunctata. The sequence goes on along the minus strand of JAFIRS010002297.1, from coordinate 44,682 downwards.
ATTTTCATCAGAGGTGAAAACTGATGATATGTTTGACAACAATATCGTAGGTTATCATATGATTCAACGTATAGGACTGCTAGAAATATTTTAGGTTGCGTTATTGTTCTAAAAATTTTCAGTTAGCAATTTCCGTTACCTTATTTCTATATGTGAACTCAGAAACAAAAAGCTAAGTCGACGGTGAGGTAATACCGCAATAATTACCAACGTTTATGAATAGTATAATGCAAAAAATATCGTATATATTTAAATATATGATGAGACAGGACGTTGATTTTCTGCTTCTTTCCACTTCTTGGCATATGGTAAAACAAAGTGATATGAAATGTGTGAGCATTTCGTGTTCTCAACAGAGTCCGCGAAATTTTATTTCGTGTCCGTTGCCCATAGCAACGGCCACCAAACCAAACGTCACTTCCAAATTTGACATTTCTAGAATACGACTTTTTGTTTGCCACACCAATCTTTAACCTCGCTATAACATTTTTCGTACTGCCGTTTAGATTTATCAGATATTATAACAAAAGCGCCGAGTTTGATAGTATATCGAAAGCTTTCGATTATGTGAACCACGAAATACTGCTGCGCAAACTCCAGCACTATGGTATCAGAAATCAAAGTCTCAACTGGATCCAATCATATCTAAGTCAACGAACCCAAGTTGTCAGAACTGACACACTATCACGAAGCCAATGTCTTCGTCAAACACGGTGTGCCCCAAAGCCAGTACTGTTTTTGTTATATTTCAACGACCTGGCTTATATCAAATCTGATGGAATGTTTACAATATTTGCGGATGATACAACCATCATAAGGCATGATATCAATGAAACAAATCTTCACAACAAAATAGCTCAAGATATTGCCAGTGTGAGAGAGTGGTGCCACTCCAATCTGTTATCCCTCAATATAGACAAAACCAATCTCATATTATTTAATTGCAACTTATCAGACATTCCGTTGGGTAATAATATTATATCAAATAAAAAAAACAATAAATTTCTTGGAATCAATTTGGACAGCAACCTCAATTTCAATAACCATATCAAATTACTGAACAAAAAACTAGCTTCGGGATGTTATGCTTTACGAATGGTGTCGAATGAATTAGGTATTGTAACCGCCAAAATTGTGTACCACGCTGTAGTTGAATCGCATCTAAGTTATGGCATATCATTCTGGGGCACTTCATCAATTTCTTGATCAAACATTCTATGATCGGTGGATAGGTAGACGTGGTTCCATACATTGTCCTGCGCGTTCTCCGGATTTAACTTCACTAGACTTTTTTTTGTGGGGCTACCTCAAATCCCTAGTCTATGAAACACCTGTAGAATCTGTGGAAGATTCAACGGCTAGAATTTTAGCAGCATGTACGTGAATACAGGATACAGCAGGGATATTCCAAAGCGTGCGACAGTCGATGATACGGAGATGCCAATTGTGAATTGAACAAAATGGTGATCCATTTGAACATTTGCTTAAATGCCTTGTTTGTTTCTATGTAGTGTACCCACTAAACCGTTTGTATCATTTAAGTAGATATTGATACACAATAATTGTTTTTCTTCATCAAAAACATGTCGATTGGATAATATTTTCCTAGAAATGGCTTTGATAATGATACTCCAACATAAACTTCAACAAATTGAGGGTACTTATCTTCAGTTTTTCGCAAAAGATATTTCATACCTTAACTCTTATTTAAGTGGAGTATTATGAATTTGAGGTTGGGTTTGTTTGTCAGTTGATCTATCAAAACAATCATATGCAAGAAAGTATGGTAACATATCAGTGAATCCGCGACATCGATTCCATCAAATAATATGATGAATGAAAAAATGGAGTTACCGGTCTCATTCTGACTCACCCGTACTATGTTTCCGATTCTCCCAACATAAAAAAATTTGACACATATTCCGATATGTCGAAAGAAATTAGTATTATGCATTATTGCACATAGGAAATTATGTCTCTACTAAGGACATATCTTCAGTTTTTCTCAATTATCTCGGAAACCTCGACTTTTAGGCACATGGAATGATGACTTTTAGATCGAGTATCGATGAGCCGAACTGATGTCAAACGCTCATTTGTCCATTCACTTGTCCCAAGGAAATATGAAGGAACATATGACCACATACCATCGTAACTACGCCACTGCTTCAAAAAAAAAATTATAACCTCAAATCAGCTCGTGATAAACCTCGATTGGTGTACCAAGTTTCAATTTTTTTCCTTCAGGAATTTTGAAGAAAACAAACTCAATCTTAATATTTTTCATACTTTCCACACCCTTTATCTCAGAGGGGATGCATTTTAGGACATACCTTGATAGAATCTTTTCACCTCGAAATGAGGTGAGGAATCTGTAGTCGGAGTTTGTCGATCTTATTCTGACAATATATATATATATATATATTGTCACGTAGGAAGTTAAAAAATCTGTTAAATTGCCCAAAAAATACACGTGTTTGTGTTTTTTATTAAATTTCTTAACAAAAACTTATGATTTATGCCGAGAATTCATGCATTTGCCTCTATGTTCGACGGTCTATATCCAATCTGTTATATTTTTTTTTTGTACAACTGAAGTTAAACGAAGTAACAATATTCGGTTGGGAAGGCAAGATATGCAAGAAAGTAAGCAAGTGACACCTTTCGGAATCGACCGAATTGTTCGACAGTTGTGGATGGCAGAAGGGTTCACTTATGGGGAAAGTAGTATGAAGGATTATATAATCATTTTGAACACACAAAATTTGATCTATAATGTTCATAAAATATCCAAACATCTACGCTACTGAACTGGGGATGACGAATGGAACTGTAGTATAGAAGAATGAAATTATAATAAATAAAGAACGTCATGGGAGCGACACTCGGGTGAAAAATGTATGCGGGGTGATAAGGCACCTCTCTAAATAAAAAACGAGCGATAAGTAGACCAATAAATGTAGTTATGGCGACGAAGGACCAGCGCGAAGCGGTGGCCGTGTCAGGCGAGTAACAGCCAGGATTAATGGGCCGGGAGAGACGGCGGTATAATAAATTTCTGGGCAAGAATTACCGGCTTGCAACTTGCGAAATATGACAGACTCATAAATCCGAGACAGCAGCAGCGAGAGAGCAGGAAAGAGCTAGCAGGCGACCCGTGTAGCCAAGCAATATATCTGACGTGGTACAAACCCCAAGTTGGCTCGTGGTGCCGGCCTCAAGCTATCATTTTTCGTTTGCGAACAACGAATACACTGCGAAAAGGCATTTCTATATCATTATTATTTTGTTCTTTGAAACGCAATGTTTTGACCTGAGGCAACTTTTCATACAAAAATGATAATAAATCTATTCAAAAACAGGGATTCTCTCCAATTTCTTGATCATACTCTACCAGGCAAAAAACGAAACAAAACGTGAAAACAAATCTCTCAAAGAACACGGCAGGACAGCGATGCTATTCGCTGTGAGCAAGACTGGTAATGCCCTCTAGTGACTCGATAGCTGAAGTTTTTCTGGTTAATATCCGATGTTCAACAATTTCAATTTTTCAACAATTTCTAAATAATCTACCACGATGTAACAATGTTGTGCTTACTACTAGTTCCAGATGAATCGGAAGTTTTTGCTGTCAAAAATAGTAAGTAATTTGGAGGTTATGCAAGTCAACTTATAGATATTTTGAATATCATAAAGTGATGCTACTCCTGTGTACTTTTAGGTACGGCAAGTAATGTGCTTGCTCGTTAGTTTATTAAGGTCGCAGGTTCATAAGGTCTTGAGAACATAAAAAAGTGAGGGCGACAAAAGTAGTTCAACAAATAAAAAAAACCCATGTAACCCTGTCTAGCTTCAACCTGACGGGTAACCACCAAATAACATCAGATTGAATGCAAAACTATTCAATGGAATTATCAAATAATAATCAGAATACGAATGAGGTTCACAATTTTAGTTGAATATGGGATCCCACTTTCACCCTTGCAAGGATGTGAGAACGTTGAGCGGTCCCATCAATAATACTACCCCCTTCAACACTCTCTAACACGTACAATTGTCAACAAACTATTGCGTATTGCTTCTACAGTATAAGTTCACTCTTCACTACTTAAGCCCATGGCTTTTGTATCTGAAACCAGTTCGTGAAAATAAAAACACATATCATCTGCGAGGTACTTCGTCCTGATAGAATGCCAGTGTATGATTGACAACTTGGAAAAACATCAAAAGTATCTCTGTCCCTGTCTATAAGGCTGATCAGTTCACATTACCACACCGTCCAGGCATTCCCGAAATCGCAGCTTAAGTTCCCATTTGGTTTTCATCACCGGCTCAAGACCGTCCTACGAAACTTGATTATACTTTTACTGTCCACTTCTAGACGATAGAATGGAAAACGGGAATTATCTGAAATATTTATCGAATGAAAACTTCATGTCTTGGAATTAGAGTTTGAAATATCGTGGAATAAAAGAACACTTTCCTCTTTGCTGCAGCTTATGTGATGCCGTTGGAAATGTAGGTATAAAATTCACACGTTCTATTTTTGCAATCGACTACACAACAATAGCGAGGGCTGATTGTTATTATGTGTATGTTGTGATACTACCCAACCGTGACCATATGGGCACTGTCATAGTTTCATCTATCCCCTCCAGCCTAATGCACACAGCGTATACTCAACTTGCTCCACGTTTATACAAATCCCCAGACATGGAATAAAAAAAACTTATGACTCGCTCAAACTCTATTGGCTTACTCAAAAAAAGACTAAAACTTCATATATTATTCATGGAAAGAATAGCTACTCATAAACTTATAGGTATTTGAAAATAGGAATCATAATATCAACATCCAACTATGAAATATTGTCAAGTCTTCATTGTATATGGACATTTAAAACTCAATTCCATTACCGAATATCCATCACGCCTAACAATAATCAGTTCGGTCTATTTTCCAGGTACCTTTTCATTTGGTAATGAGATAATTAATGAATTTCAATTAAGGACAGAAAAAATTATCATGAAGTGTTTTGATGATAGCCCTTCTGATAGTCTGGTGATTTGAATTGAAATTGGTGTATCTGTAAGCGTGCGTTTTTCCATGAAAAAAAATCTGGATACTTCTTTATGGATAAATAAAGAAAATAAATTTGATTCCGAATAGATCGAGTTGAATTGAGGATGTGTGTGGTTTTCAAAACAGACAGAGAAGAACAATTTCGGAGCAAATCCCAAGTGGATATCTTACCAGGAAGGAAACAGAATTGTTTCCCGAAACGTCATAAAGAAAAATGTATTTGTTAATATTTTTCGAAAATCTTTTCAATGAGGGGGAATTCTCTCCCAAACAATAAGTTATGATACATTTGAAATTTTTTAATACAGAATATGGTCCAATCCAAAATACCAAAACGCAGTAATATATAGGTGCAAATTTACTAATTGCACTATTCCAATAATATTCTGATATTTTTCACTTCCAAGAGGGTAAAGACACGAAAACAAAATTAGATACCTGTCCGAAGATCATTAAAGCGTTATCCAACTTTGGGGGGAATGGCATGTCAGTAGGCTTCAATACCATGCAAAATTTCAACTCTCTGCGTCAAAACAGTCCCTAAGAAAATTACAGATATTCGAATCTATGAATACATGAGTGATCTTATAGGAATTTGATTTCTTTATTCTGATTCTTGGAATCAAATGAAGTTTTAAAATATCAGCCACTCTCATTTGGGAGAAATCCGTCACATATACTGTATAGAGTATCCCAGTATTCGCATTCTAGTGTTTTTCATGTACTTGCTACGTAGAAAGAAGAACATATCGTTGAATTTTGTAATTTTGCATTGCAATATAAGTCATAGAGAAAACATATATCGCACTTTCAATAATAATTATGTGAGTGTTGGACAAAATATTATATTTCTGTTCTATAGGATAATGGAGACATTCCCCTTTATACAGCAAATTCATGAATCAATTTCTTCCTGTGTATAACATCCCAGTTGGCTCGCGGAGCAAGCCTCAAGCGAACTGCCATTATTTTTCGTTTTCAAGAAGTGGGTAGTTTGGATACCGCCATATTTTTCCCGTGGCATCGCAAGCAGGAACCGAGATAGTTAATGTGATTTATACGCGGGGAGATAACTCACAGCCGAGCCGGAGATGATAACGTCAGACACAGGAGCAACTTATCTGAAGTTTATAAGCCTCAAAGTCGTCTTTATACTAAGTCCACTTGAGATTTTATCATGGCTTTCTATGTGGCGGCGAATGCTGCGGTAAAATCAAGTATCACGTGGAATGTGATTTAGAGGATTTGTTGGTTTGTTTCTGAGGGGTCTCAGTCGGTGGATTTGGAAGTAGGAAATAGCAGGTTTGGTCGATCTTTCATGAAAAATATTAACGTTTTCAACAAAAACTCAGAGAGTTTTCGAGTGGAGCCAAGTAGAAGAGAACAAATATTAGCTCATTGTTGTTCTACTTCGAGAATTCAAAGGTTCGCCGCCAGTTTTGGTGATTTCCATAATATGTGAACAAAAAATCGTTGAAATTCACCGATAATCATTCGGACGGTGGATCATTTGAAGAAATACAAATAGTACAGATTTTAATTGATACAATGGCAAGATATACATAGGGAAATGTTTTTTTCTGTTTTGTTTGTGCACTGCAGAGAAGAAGAATAGAAATAAAAAGAAGTTTTCATAACAAAGGTATAAAAAAATAAAAGTGAGTGCTATAAAATAACACTTCTAATATTAATGAATCAAAAAAACCAACGAAGAGAAATGTGGGATATCCTGAAAGACAGACGAAATTCATCTAATGTGAGAAATTCGTCTAATATTTCTCCAAAACGTCTTCAACGAATTAGCAGAAAACTTAATTGATGATCTGTTTCCCGTTACAAATATTTGCTCTTCGCTACTGACACATTTATTTTTCCGCCTACCTCCATCCAAAGAATACATTTCCTGGCCTCATTGTAGGGAGCAAAGTCGTACTTTTCTTCCCTAGAGAGGAAAAGTAGTTTTCCTCCCTAGGGAGGAAAAGTGAAAGTGACGTCATGGTAACGTCATCAATAAAATAACTTATACGGCATTGACGACCTAAACTATATTCTATTATATAAGTATAAATTTCACCGTTTATTCATAGAACACCCTGTATTTCACAATATGGTAGAAATCAGTAAATTGTTATTTTAATTTAACGATTTTTACATTATCAATTTGACTTCAATTCATAGATTCATCCGGTTTTCGAATTTAGGACAGAAATATTATAGCATGCTATGGTCGATTGACTGATTAACAGTTTCAAAGTGTGTTACGCTATAATATATCTACAAACTATAAATTAATATTCAAAAAATGAGTGATTCAAGCGAATCTGAAGATATCAATAATACACCACCGGATATTTTGGAACAAGTTAATGTAACAGTACAATCTCTATTACCCCCAAAATCTAAAGAAAAATACGAAAAACAGTATTTACATTTCAAGCAATGGACCGTACTTACTCAGAAAATTTTATGTTGGGGTATTTTTTGCTATTAGCAAATACATTAAAAGCCTCTACATTGTGGTCCAAGTATTCGATGCTACGTACCATGCTTCAAATAAAAGAAAATGTGAATATTAAATACCCAAAATTAATTGCTTTCTTGACAAGACGAAACCAGGGATATAAACCTAATAAGGCTGAAACCTTCTCAAAAGAGGAAGCAAATATATTTTAACTAGAAGCCCCCCGATGATAATTATTTATCAATGAAGGTAAGATATTTTCAAGAAGTAAATATATAAAGAAAATGAAAGTTAAACGGCAAATATTATAAGAGAGCTACAACAATACGCTTTGTTCATGATTCCGCAGAAGTTGCCTGTGAGTTCCGGTAGCGCAACGAGTTGGTGCACCGCTCCCTGTTCATGGAAAGCTTGTAGGTGTTGGTTCGAATTCTGGCGTCGACATCTTTTTTTATTATTATTTTTTCTTTGTTTTGTAGGTTCTCCTCATTTTCGGAATTTCATTAACATGCAGGTGTGACGAGCTCCTTAAAATGGCCTCAACAGATATTGAAGATAAAGGTTCAATTTTAATAGTAAATATACCAAATTCTAAAACAAATATACAGAGAACGTTTGAAATCAATGCTTCACTGGGAAATGGCCCTAATTATATTGACATTTATAGAAAATAAATATCGCTACGCCCTGAAATAGATCAGACACGTTTATTTGTCTGTTATAGAGCAGAAAAATGTATCAACCAAATGGTTAAACAAAAAACTATTGCTAAAATTCCTAAAAAATTGCAGAATTTTCAAAACTGCCTAATGCCATAAATTATACCGGGCATAGTTTCAGAAGAACCTCGGAAAGTTAACTTGCAAATTCTGGAGGAGACATTCTTGCTTTAAAGCAACAGGGATGTTGGAAGTCTACGAATATCGCTGAAGGGTATGTGGAGCAATCTCTTGCAAAAAAGCGAAAAATTTCGAACCAAATTATGGGAGTCACTGAAGTTAATGAAATTGATTGTAATCAGCCAAGTACGAGTACTTCCGGGGGATACCAGCTGTATAATAATGTTGTTAATGAAAATATCACGAGAACTGCGTTGGCTCCAGCGCTCACTTCTAGTGGTATTCAAATAACCACTGCTCAAAACTGCACGTTTAACATTAGTATACATAATTACTCTACCACATATTAAAAATATGTAGGATGCAAGAATGAAAATAACGTGCCTATAAGTTATACTGTACCTACTTAGTTTTAGTTTTTCAATAAATTTTGTTTGTTAGTTTCATAAATAAATTATTTAAAAATGACTTGTTATTTGAGGGAGGCGAAAAATCATATGTATAACATAGGGGTAAAGTGTCTTTTCCTCCCTTGAATGATTATTGCCCTCGGCTACGCGTCGGGCAGTAAACTTCATCTTCGGGAGGAAAAGTAGCACTTTCCTCCCTTGTTATACAAATAGCCATTTACAAAGAGATCTTACACTAAATTGAATGATTTCTTGACATATTTTCTGGGTAATCTTCCACAGTCTGAAAATGAGAATATAGTCCACGGAACTCAATCGAAAACTATATGGAGAAGTATCTTTTGAATTTTTACAATTTTTTTGATGGGCAAATTCAGAATACCAAAAGTTACTGACTAATTGAATCATTTTTCTATAGAAAATATGATTTGGTGAACGCAGTGAATTATCGGAGTGAACTAATTAGTTTGCCCTTTCTACACTTTTTCTGATTATATTTTCATTTTCAGACTGTGGAAGGTTACCCAAAAAAACATGTTAAGAAACGTTGTTCCTCCACAAATATCACATTAATTCAATTCGAATGATATTATCCAGGGCATGAAGATGTGTTCTCTCTCAAATACAAAATATTTCAAGCTATCAGATATACACATAATTTTGAGACCTCTCACCAAACTCATTGACAAATGTATAAATCTGTATTTTTGGAGATACTCAGAAAATCGAGTATTAATTATTTTTTGACATCCATCATACTTTTCAGAAATTGTTTTCAAAAAACAACTTCCACTTCACATAGATAATAACAATATGCTGTTTCAATCACAATTTGGTTCCAGGCCACCAATCACGCTATGCTCAAACTCACTGACGACATCAATAATGGTTTTGAAAATAGTGATTACTCTGGTATTACCTTTCTAGATTTGACGAAAGCGTTCGACTGCATTTCTCATAATAAAACTGAAATTCTTCAATATTGGTGTGGAAGGTATCAAAATCATTGAGTCGTACCTCAAAGACCGAAGTCAGTAAGTTCAACTAAACAATAGTATTTCCTTTCGCAAGAACATCGAATACGAAGCATCGCAAGGGTCTGTTATAGGACCTCTATTGTTTCTATTGTTTATAAATGACCTTCCAACAGACTTTTGCTCCTCTAATTTTAACCTTTATGCAGACGACCTCAATTGTTCACGACAATAATGACTAACCATACCTGAACAAACTGTAAACAACGAAAACAGATCCATTGAACAATGGTTTTTGGCTAATATATTGAAACTCAACTTGTCTAAATCGGAAAGTTGAGTCCCCATCAAGTAGCATTTTCGACCACAGTTAATTTTCTAGGTGTAACAATTTACTTGAAATTTGTTTGACACTTCTAACAACCATTCAAATTTTGTCATTTTGTGTCATATGAAATAATTTCTCCCAATCAGGTCAACATTACACTGATAATTGCATTCAATGCAATTATCAATCACTATGACAACACGATTGAGTTTGACAACTTCCAAATATATTTCAAAATGTCACGTTTTGGCAATGCGAATGTTCAAAGTATAAATGCGCTAATAAAATGAAAAATTTCCAGAAATACAACCTACATTCACAAATATATTTGAGGAATATTTATGGAATTTTGCTGCGGACGAGAATATGCATTGAATGAACATAGAAGCTCAGAAGCATTGGCGTTGATACTAAAAGATTGGGAGGTCAATATGAGAAAGAAATACGGGACCGAATTTAAAGAAGCAACGGTGAAAACAATGTGGAACGTTTCGTGCAAACTTTTGCATGAAAAGTACTATAATGACTATAATATTATGATTGACCCGTTTACCAATACAGTATTTAAACCAGCCCGAGATGCCCGCGATGCAATCAGGAAGAAACTACAAGCAGATCCATGTAAACGTAAGTGCAGTTCAGTTCCGTTAAATTTGTCTGAAATTAACAAAATAATATTGCTATGGGATGTAAATACTCCTGAAGGTCTTATGCGTAAATTTTACCATATTGCTGATGTAGAATTGGCGTGGCGAGGAGGAGAGGCAGTTGCTTGTCTGGTGGATTTTTCTCAAATCGAGAAAAATAACGATGACTCTCCAACAAATCGCATTGAATACAATCCGGTTTTCAGTAAAACGTGCCAAAATGGTTCTAAAAGCTGTACAAGTAGTAAACGGTTGGTTTCCAATAGTGAAAGACAAAGCTGCCCTGTACGTCTTTTTCATAAACTGATATCAAAACGAGGCGACAATATTACCTCACCACGACTGTTCTTAAAACCAAATAGACACCGGAAAAATGAAACTGACAAATGCTATGATACTGTACCTGTTGGAAGAAATACAATAAATGGATGGACTGAATCTGCTGCTGAGGCAATTGGCTTGAATGTAAAGGACAAAAAGATAAATCACTCGGATAGATCAACTGCTGTTAGCGAATTGGCAAAAAGTGGTGTAGAAGAACAACAACTGCTGAACATTACTGGTCATAGCAATCAAAATTCCATAAAACCATACTTGAATCTCGATCGAGAACACCACAACAAGATCATAAATATTATGCGTGGTAATAGATCTTCTATAGTAGATAACAACAACGAATCTAATGTTAAGTTATATTTCAATAATTGTACTTTCACTAACTGTACTTTCAATAAATAAATAATTGTTTCATTGTGTTGAGTTATACATTTTTTTGTCAAAAAAAATTCCGCCGAATATCCGTCGGACATTGACAAGCTCGTTGCTTGGTAACAGCCCCCAGCCTTCGGTTTCGGTCTGTTACCAAGGAACGAGATTTCGATTGTCATAAAATTTTCTAGTCTATTATCAATTTTCTAGGGATATCACTACTGAAAATTATCCTGGCAGAAACATTGTATGAAAGTTTCTAGAAAGGCTTTCAGTACTACTTTCCTATTGAGAAACCTGTCTAATATAGTATCTCAAAGGACGATTATAACTGCTTATCATCATATCGTATCGGAACATCTCATGTCGAGGAGGTATAAAAATTCAACGAGCATTCGTTGATCCCAAAATAATGACTGTACCTTGTATATTCATATTCAGGTACCTACTCCATCGGAACGGAAACGAGGCTTCATATAATACCAATATACATGATCATCAATACAACACAAGAATTTCTTATAACATCCACATAGCACATCCGAGATCGCTGAGAACTAAAGATGCTTTATTTTTTAATTCACTAAAATATTACAATGCGCTTCCTGAATGGGCCAGGAAACAAAATCATACCTCTTTTAGGCGATACATAAAAACATTACTACTCGATTCCTCTCTTCACGATTACGAAGAATTATTTCTTCTGCGATTTCCCAACCACAATACCAAAGGGGATTCATTACGTATCTCTTGTACTTTATTTTATAAATTGTATTTTGTATTTAATCCTTATTTTCTGTACCTATTTCAACATACTTATAGTTATTATTTTCGAATTTGTCTACCGTAGGTATACGTTGCCATACAATGACTTATGTTAATATTATTGTCTCATAGCACAAAAGAAGATTGATTGATTGTATTCATTATATCAATCTCATTCTGGATTTACATATAGCCGAAAAATTCAATGGATTGGAGGGAATATGAGTAAATTGGTATTTGGTGCGGGTGAATAAAACATGTCATGTAATCGTGCAGACACTCTAGTTACGAAAGTAGTCGAAGAATATTCAACTTATTATTCAAGCCTCAATTAGGGAATTATACTATATGTTCCAAATATTTGCAAAGTTTTGGCATCAAAACGTTCAAGATATGTTGAAAAGGGAAACATTCTCAACATGAATACCCCACAAGAGGTTATCTTGACGATGGAAGATAGTGACTAAGGTTTATCTTTCAGTCGCAGATGATTCCACATCTGATTTTATGAACATCCTGTTTATATTTTCAACAAATCGTTCAAGATATGATTCTGGAAAAACCCCCCGTGCAAGATATTCTCTGATATATTGTTTCGAGAAAACATCTCTGTAAACCCCGATATTTTCCATGTGTATATCATTGCCTGGAAAAAGAAATTGAAGCGTGTTTATTAATCACAAAAGCGTCAAATAGGAGATTGGGATTGACAAAGTGTTGAGGATTTCCCTTCACAAAGCTAAACGTTCTGTAAGCAGTTGATATTAATAATAATAATAATAATAATAATTTGTTTATTTCACTAGTTGAAAAGTACATGACAGCGGATAATTCCATCAGTACAGTAACAAGGAAAACGTCATGTGAAGTTGTCTACATACAAAATGTTTCTTATTTATATATACAAATTAATTATTTCAGACACATTTACCTATATATTTTGAAGGATTTGAATTAAAAAGTTAAAAACATGTAAGGATGCTAGTCAGAAGGTAACAAAACACTTCAAATCCATAAAATAATAGCACACACACTCAACAGTTGAAATTAGATTTCACAGTAAAAATTGCAAATTCATGGACAGGTTGAAATTTAAAAATTTAAAATTCTAGTAATCAGAGAGTGGCACAAAAGGGAGGAGAAAGCACTTAACCTAAAAATTCCTCGAGGGTGTAGCAATTCTTTTCTATGAGAGCAGCTTTCAGTCTGGATTTGAAAATATTGACATTTGCCGAATTTTTTATCGATTCATCAAGTTCATTATACAGTTTTGGTCCTAGGAAAAGATGGCTTTTTTGGTATATGGTAGTTCGGTGTATGTAGGGTATCAATAAATTTTTGGAGCGGGTCTGGTATTGATGCTGAGTTGCAGCAAAGTTCTGCCCGTTCTTGTACATATACATGCAGAGTTCATACCCGCAACAGATAGTATTCGTAGCTCTTTAAAAGTGCTTCTGCATGATTGCCTCCATCCGATGTGGGCCATGATTCTGATAGCATATTTTTGTAACATAAAAACCCTCGCTGCAGATGCTCCTGTGCCCCAGGTGAGTATTCCATACCGTAGATGGCAGTGTACTGTTCCATAGAACAGATTCAACAATACCTGTTTACTACAGTGGTTTGACATAAACCTCATTGCGTAGCAATTCCTACGGAGTTCATCACAAAGGGTTTCTATATGGGGGGTCCAGGTGAGTTTGTAGTCTAGCGTGAGGCCCAGCATCTTTGTTGTTGAGCAAGATTCGATGTGCAACTCCTCGTTCTCAAAAATGCTGAAGTTCTCATGAACATTATTCAGTGAGAACTTCATTAATGTTGTTTTCGAGATATTTAGTGTCAAATGGTTTTTATTTGCCCATGTTACTACCCGCTCATATATTCTGCCAGAGCTATAGAATTCTTGTCCTTTATGAGGAAATTGGTGTCATCTGCGTATGCAACTACATGTATTCCCGTGAGACTATTCAAGAATTTCATCAGGTCATTGGCATATATGAGAAAGAATAAGGGGCCAAGTATTGAGCCTTGAGGAACGCCCTGCTCAATTGTTACGAAACTGGGGTTCGGTCCATTATTAGAATACTCGACTAATCACTGTTCATTTGTAATACAAGACAAAAGTCATAACTCATCAGTAAGCAGCTATAATTTCAGTTAAAATGAAAAACTGACTACGAATAGGTGTTAAGCGGAAAAATATCCATGAAAAAACTACATTTCTGGCTGATGCCTCGAAAGACGTTGGATTACTTTGCAAATATTTTTCACGAAATGGCAGAATATCAACCACTTCACTAGGCTGACCACCTATAGACTAGTTTCGGAGTATTTGCCCCTCATCAGCACAGAGTAGGTCAAGCAAACAAATGACTAATATATGCGAACCCTTATAAAACTATAAAAATCGATCCATTTCTTCGTTTTTGTTGAGACCTCATTAACAAAGTGGATAACACGATCAGCTAACGCCATCTCGACTCAATTATTGCAACTTACATTACCAACTACGACAGGGTATCCTTAATATCAGGATAGAAATCTTTAATACGAGACAGAAGTTATAACACAGCAGCAGCCCAGAAAAACGTCTTGTTCCTCAAGACTGATGACTAATATATATTTTCCAGTATCCAGAAGCTTCGAGCACCTGTTTCCGGTTCGTGGAAACAATGAGACCATTCGATGGAAAAGCCAAGCGTTAGTTTTAACGTTCCTGGAATTCCAAGTTTGCTTCGAAATTCCCGACAGTTAACAACCGAATGGACTCTGGCGTGGTGGATTCATAACAATATTGTAATCGACACATATCACTACTTTCTGAATAGATCTATTCTGCCACTCTCTTCTCCGCTATAGAGCCCCAAATCTTGAGAAATTTGAGGAATTTTAGATGAACTAATTATTTCTCACACTGTCAGCTGGTTAATCATAGGTTCCTTGATGTACGGCATCAGAAGCGTGACTGCTATTTCTTCGCAAAACCTTCATAGACTGCTCTCCTCTAAGCCTAGCTTCTTGAAGTGTTCTCTGAGTACAATAAACAATGTTATCAGTTATTTTTCTGTGACTTATACCTTTAATCAAAATATTCTCTACCGGTAAAAAAATCAGTCCAGATTGAGATACGTTTCCTATTGAAACTGTACTTTTTCATTTACTTCTTTGCAATTACTTCAAATCAAGTCTACATACTTGCTTGGGCATCCTCTCTACAAGATTATTTTATGAGAGCCAGCAAAACCAAGTAGCGACAGAGTACAATCGAAATATGATATATGTTTTTCTTCTACCATACTTCACTTGATTTATCAGACGTTTACTACATGTTCTTTGATGATATTCATTATGAAACAGATCACTTATTGAGATATAAGTTCAAAGCCAATAGAAATGCAGCATCACAGTAATATTCCGTCAATATCAGATATGGCTATGAACATCTGATGCATCTTGAACGCCAGATTTGATGGTTAATAAATACTTTCATTTAGTGAATTATTGAAATTCGTACATTTTGTTAATTGAAAATGTGCGATCGTGTAAGCGAAAATAAGAATTTGATTCCAACATAGATTGTGGAAAATGCTGCAGGAATCACAAACAATTTATTACCTGCAAAATATGTGAGGTTCATGTATTCGAAAGACAAAAATAAGGCAAATAGCTGTTAACTTAATCTGAAAAATTCAATTCAATTTACCACCGATGCTACGTTTTTGTTGTCGATTCGGTTATTGAGACCCCGATTCACACTCAGTGAAATGTGAATACTTCCTCGAGAATTTGTAGAATGGGTGCTATGCAATTCCTATCATTTATTATCCCTGATAAAGTATTTCTCAAGGGCTTCGAAAAACACTGTGATATTATCTTGACTCTCGAGATGTTATCAATGACAATATTGATATATTGATCAAGGGTGTTGAATTGATTATATCACTTCAATACCCAATCTTTCCCTCAGCAACAGTACCCGTGTGTGGTCCATTTTCAGAGCATTCGTTAATTAATATTTTTCAGTGAGTGACTTGACTACGGTTGCTTTTGCTTCTCATTATCGTTTTCCACCTCCACTGTTGACGTTATTTGATACCACTAATAATTTTTCAATGATTTCAAAATTATTATTTTTATATTAGAGAAAATGGAGGTCAGTTAATCATCATACATAGCAACCATGAATATTTTCTTTGCATACAATTTCATTATAATCTTTCCAGAGCATGCATTATTTCCGGTAATTTTTTCGAGGTCTGAGTTTCTTGTAAATTTCCAGAAGCTTCAGCCAAGGAAAATGTTATTAAAAAATTCGCGACCAAGAAAAGCTTTCAAATTTTAATTCAAGCTTGAGGGAGATGCGGTAAGAAAATTTTATACCAACAGCTATAACCTGCTTTCTACCGATTTTCATGATAACTTGGAAATATTAGATAATGAAATTATTGATGACTCCGCAGTCACTGCTGTGAATTCACCACTCAAACAATGTCAACCCGGGTCCAATACTAGTGAAATCAGTTTTATTGGAGAGTTATAAAAGTCATCCAACAAACCAGATGAAACCTGTTACCCAGAAATCGATGAGGCTACTGGAGAAACAAGTACTCAGAATGAACTAGGAGGATGACGGGAAGGACTTGAAGCAAGTAGTTATCCCCCACAGTCCGCCCATAGTACACCGAGTGCCCTAGTGGATATCGTCCCAATAGAATACTAGTTGTAGGAGACGAATATGCAAAAAAATTCCCGGCTGTTCTCAGATACTCCTTGGGAAATAAAAATGTAGGTAACACCAAGCCAAAAGCGGAACTATGGCTCATAACTGAAAATGTCTTTACCGAAAATGATCATGTGATTATGATGTTCAACACTAACAATACTGATTGGATAAAGAAATGATTTGATTGATAAAAAAATTATTAATAAAATGATGAAAGAGGTACAATAATTAGAATGGAAATTCTTCTATAGAGTTCCTCACTGACCACGGAACTTCAGTTCCTATCACACTATCTGCTCAAGCACCCCTTTTAGAGAACTCTCTGCTAAATCAAGTCATCACCTAACATCGAGGGGCAAAAATCAAAATATGTCTCTATTACTGTTAAATATTCAATTTGTAAGAAATAAAATTGACGATCTGTCCATAATTATCAGTGATCACAATGATCCTGGAATAATCCTACTGACAGAGCACTAGCTCCATGTAGATGAGCCCTGTTATCTCCCGAAATATCTAGCTATACTACTCTAGAGAAAAATGGATGGAGGAGAAACTATTATTTTAATTCATGAAGAATTATCAAAAAAGTGTAATTTGTAACATGTCTCAAAATTCAATTCTCTAATTGTAGAGCATATCTTTGAATTTACCCTAGCATATAATAAAAATAATAATCTGTATATTCTCTGCATATAGAGAATTCCAAACTCTGACCTTCAAATATTCTTTGATAACTTTGAAAATCTGTTGACGCAAATATCAGTAGATTCTAAGATTATAGTTGCAGCTGATTTCAATAATAATTATATTAACCAGGAATCACCAAGTACTATGGAATTGTGCTACCTTCTCTCCTCATTTAACTTGACAATGATGGTTGGCGACCCAACCAGAATAACCCAGCACTCAAGTACTATCCTAGACTGTGTATGCCAGAACTTCAGCTATTACGAAACTAATTCATTAGTAACTCCTGTAGGTTTCTCAGACCACGAAGCACTCCCGACTTCTTGCAAAATAGTCACGACTAAAAAAAAGAGGAAAGTTAGACTTAGGAGGATTTACAGTAAGAAGAACTTTGAATGCTTCAACTACTATTGTGAGTCGATCAATTGATATGGGGTATTATCTTCTCCAGAACAATTGAACTTACTCTAGAGGGTGGTTTCAACCAATGTTTTCCCCTAAAAAATTCGAAGAATTAAAGTAAGCCCTGGGTAACCAACTCCCTGAAAGGTAATTGAGGAATTTACAGATAGCCTTTCTTTGTCAACGTACTACGCCAATTACAAAAAAACGCACGTGTTATAAAACTAGCGAAAGATTGGTATTATAAAAAAATATCTAATAAAAAAACCTTTTTAGAGACAACCTTTGAGCCGTGTACTAAAACGTATGAAATAAGTCTAAGTCATCGCTGACAATGATTCAATTATTTTTTGTCGAATTATTTGGTTTCAAAAACCTTGTCGCACGAAGTGTTCATAAAAGTAGGTAACAATTAATTTCATTGGACTGTTGGTAAGTAAGTAACAACTTGTCGAAATATTAATTTCTTTACAATTTACGCGACAAGCTTTTTGAAACCAACTAATTCAACAAAGAATAATTAAATCATTGTGCCAGCAATGATTTAAACTTATTTTATACGTTTTAGTTCACGGCTTACATGAAAGCTTGTTTTTAAAAACATTTTTTATTAGATATTTTATTTTTGCTTTCCAATTAGTTTGCCTTAATCGGTTCATTTCTTATAGAACATCGTTATTACAAGGTCTCTTTCCTGTAAGTTTTGAGCTGAAAGAAATCATGATCTCCGACCACAAAAACTCCCACACACCAATTTTGAATAGAATCTGAAGATAATCACAAAACTCGTCCGCCATTCTGAAGTCGCCAACTTGAATTTATAGATTTTGACAAAAAATTCGTAATCTCCGAACCTGAAAATCCCCTCATACCAATTTTGGATGAAATATGACCATAATCAGAAAACTCGTCCTCCATCTTGGAGCCGCCATCTTGAATTGATACATTTCTACTGAAAATTCAAAATATCCGACCACGAAAACCTCCTTATACCAATTTTGAATAGAATCGAACCATAATCACAAAACTCGTCCTCCATCTTGAAGCCGCCGTCTTGAATTCATTAATTTCGAAAAAAAATTCATAATCTCCGACCCCGAAAACCCCCATATACCAATTGTGAATCGAAGTACCCTAATCACAAAACTCGTCCGTTGTCTTGTAGCCGACATGTTGAATTTATGAGTTTTGACAAAAAATTCATAATCTCCGTCCCCAAAAACCTCCACATACCAATTTTGAATCGAATTGAACCATAATCACAAAACTCCTTCGCCATCTTGGAGCCGCCATTCTGAATTTATAAATTTTGATAGAAAATTCATAATCTCCGACCCCAAAAATCTCGACATACAAATTTTCAATCAATTCGTCCGCCATCTTGGAGCCGCAATTTATTTTTTTTTTCTAACAAAAATTTCATAATGCATTGTCACCGGAGTTACGAATACCTGTCAAATTTAAAATTATTCGGACAACTAGAAGTCGGTCAAAATTCACTTGACCCCAATCAACTAACATCGAACTAACAAGTGAAACTAAGTAAAAGCATGTAGAAGTGAAACTAAATGAAACATTGTGAAAAGGGATTGACAAGCCAGAAATAAAAT
Source organism: Gonioctena quinquepunctata (assembly GCA_018342105.1). Classification (NCBI taxonomy): domain Eukaryota; kingdom Metazoa; phylum Arthropoda; class Insecta; order Coleoptera; family Chrysomelidae; genus Gonioctena; species Gonioctena quinquepunctata. The sequence goes on along the minus strand of JAFIRS010002297.1, from coordinate 25,043 downwards.
CAAAGAAAGCTGGGTAATAGTCAATGCATTGAGAGGTAGGCTTGTCACTGCTGCAGCCTAGTCTGGACCCCAATACAATAAATAAAATTACTACTGCACCATAGAAGCTTCGCTTGCTTCAAATATTGCTACAAGCATAAATCCAATGGGTTATCTTCAAGATAAATTTGTAAATGAGAACTTTCACTTATATCCCACCAACGCCATTTAGCTACACAAAATATTGAATGAAATTAAAAATGAAAGATGTACCGGTATTGATGATATACCACCAACTGTTTTAGAAAACCTTACAGAAGAAGCCTTGGTAGTCTTTGCTGAAGCTATGAACATCTCCTTTGCCACTGGTGTTTTCCCATCATGCCTGAAAACGCAAGATTGGAAGCTGTGACGATCCATCAAATTTCCTCCCAATCTCTCTACTACCCGTTCTCTCACAGGTTATAGAGAAATTAGTTTAGAAAATAATTTAACAGTTTCTAGAAGAACATAATATTCTGAACACAGCGCAGTTTGGATTCCAAATTAATAAAAGTACAAACGATGCCTTATTTCACTTCTTCGAAGGGGTTTACGTGGGTATGAATGAGGGTTCAGCTATCGGGGCGGTATTCTGTGACTTTTCAAACGCATTTGACTCTGTTAGCCACGGAATATTGCTCCAGAACCTCTGGCATTACGGGTTCAGAAATAACAGCCACAAATGGTTCCAGTCATACTCATCAGATAGAAAAAAAATTGTGAAGATGCAAACCCCGCAACTATAAAATATGATGTACCACATGGGTCAGTACCCAGCCCAATAATGTTCCTAATTCACCTCAATGATTCAGCCAGTATAAATATCCAGGGAAAGTTCACTATGTTTGCTGATGATACGACATTGATGTGGAAAGGATCAAATATCGACTACCTAAAAGCAAACTTCGAACATGATTCAAGTGAGGTGGAAACTGGTGTGACGCAAATTACATCAGCTTCAATTAAAAAAAACTAGCTTCGTTACTTTTAAATTCACCTTTGATTCACTTATGTTGGGTTTGAATCCAATAGTTACCAGGCCTTCCACTATGTTTCTTGGCATTGAAAGTCTGAAAGTCTGAAGTTCTCTAGCCATATTCACACCCTAAGAAAGAAAGTAGCATCAGGTTGCTATGCAGTAACAGTGGTATCTGAGAGACTTGATTTGTCAATGAGTAGGGTGACATATTTTTCTTTGGTTGAATCACACCTGAGATATGGTATACCTTTCTGGGGTTACGGCACTAAATCAATGTTCGATTCAATCTTTGTTCCTCAAAAACGAGCAATAAGATATATGTCACGAGCTGAATACACCTCCACTGTAAACTTTTGTTCATCAAAGACAATACTTTTACTTTAATCTCTATCTTCATACTGTAGACCACCTGTTCGGTACACAAACATAATAGAGCGAACCCAATTGATTCTGAACATCCAGCAAAAATATATAATACACGTCAGGTAGCAAAAAAATATAGCTCTGCCCATTCCCCGATCAGTGCAGAATAAACATTCAATAATGTACGAAAGTAATTTTTTTAACAAACTGCCTACACCTTTGGGAGAAATTTCGGGACACCAGCTGTTTCGGAAGAAAGTCAAAAAAATACTTTTACTCAAAGCATACTATGGCCTACAGGAGTTCTATGATGATGGTCAATTCTCTTTCTGACACAATATCTGTCTTCGTCTATATACCTGCCGATACATCATTTTATTTCTTAATACTTCTATATATATATATATATATGTATATATATATATATATATATATATATATATATATATATAATTCTGTTTCTGTACTATTCTGTAATAATATATACAAGTTCTTGTTTTAAGTACGCTTTGTAGAATTTTTTTTCCTTGAAATACAGTATATAATATTTGATTCTTGGACAGAACATTTTAATACTCATTGGGAGTAAATGTGTTTTGTATACTTTTTATGATTAACACTTATTCAATTATTATGACTATTGTTTTTAGCACACCACAATAATTCTAAGTTTTCAGTATTGTAAATAAATACATTTTTATTTGTATTTCCAAATTAGAGTATAGCCAAGTTTTTGTCAATAAGATTATATCTTCGACAATAAAGTCTATTTTGATTGACTGATTGAGGTGAGCCAACAAACAACCGTTGTAGGTTTGTTCGAAAATTATCTCTCGAAAATATTATTTGAATTTTTGTTTTGTTCATTATCCTCGCATTCTGGTGAAATAAGTGTTAAAAATTTGCATTGAATGGTTTCTGATCAACACAGAAAAAGGGAAGGGATTATACGAAATAATTAATGAAATTTCATGAAATGCTTAACATCCACTAAAATTTTAGGTATTTATTTTCGTTATTATTTTCGATTACTCGTTGAACAATGTGTGAAAAGAAACCTAAAAGATATAATATTGCAGTTACATTACATAGTTTGTGATTACTACAGAGAAGGGAACAGTTTGAAAAAGAAATATTGAAAGTATTAACTGTTTGGACTAGTATATTTATCTAGAAAATGGATTTGGTTCTGAAATTTTGATATTTCCACTTCGCTGATTTGACTACAAATAGTTATTTTCCTAACAAGTGCGGAAAGTGATACTTTCCCACACGTGACTGCCGTTGACCCGAACGACGCGGAGCGGAGTTCGGGCAAGCAGTCAAGTGCGGGAAAGACACTTTACGCATGAGTTGGGAACATTATTTTTTCTACTCCGCATACACATTTTAAAAGCATATTGAAAATATATCTATATTTTATTTCAACATACAAAACTTTAAATGAAAATCTACTAATTATTATGAATACTAATATTAAAAACACAACTTCTTGCATTCTGCAAATGAGTAAGATATCCGGTCCAGCGGAGTTAGTTGGTGGTAACTGGCTGTTCAGTGTAACACCAGTAGATTGGAAAATGCATGAAGATGACGACGACGGCATCGGTTGCAAGTTGTTAGTACATGGAATTTTTTTATTTAAGATGGTATTTTTCTGTTTTTTGGAGTCCTCCAAGTAACGTTCAGCAGTTGTCTTCCAGCCTCCAAGACGTTTTATGTTGGTTATTCCTTCGCCTGAATCTGTTAGAAACGTTGCCAAGGAATGTCTGAAACTGTGACCTGTATAACGTTCTGGGTTAGGTAGGCGTAAATAGGTAGCGATCTTACTATCTATCACTTTGACGACGCTTGGACTTCAAACTTTGACGTCTTCATAATATACCTTGGTTATCATAGCAAATATTTGGGTACCATACTTAACCACCTGACACAGCTAAGTTCAATTGTTATGTGGATTGATTGAAAAACATAGTTATACAAAAGTATCACATTTTTTTCTTTTAAATAAAAAATAAAAAATAGAGAAGCAAGTAAAAAGTCTAGGTAATATTGAATATTAAAACCTGAATTAGTAAGAATAGTAATAGTTCAGGTGAAATCAATGAAATGTATATGATAACGTGGGTTAAAACGCACGGTCGTAGAAAATAATATATTGTGCAACTAGTGCGGAAAATAGGATATTTCATTCAACGAATATGAAATATCCAATTTCCGCACGAGTTGTACACTATACTTTTCCGACGACCTACATGAAAAACATAGGTATGTTGGATTTTAATTTCGCATGACTGTATTACCTACTTACAAATCATTTTTACAGGAAACCCATTCAATTGCCTGAAGAAGCATATGAGAAAGATGTATCACACAAAGAGAACAAATTTTATTGAACATTTAACAAAAATATTCGGGTACATTTTGGTCTGTATTTATGCAATATTGGAAAAATAATTATTGGTGGTAATATTTGAACAATTGTTCAGTACTAACGGAATACTATTATATCCTTTTATCAAACCATGAATGGCTTGATTATTAATTCCCGTCATAATATTATTATTAGTTTCCAAAACTATAGTGGAGGTTGATGGTCTCGCAGTAGGGACTGATTGTGATTCCGAGCTAGTTCCGAATAGTTCTGGTGTGAAGGTTGTTGCATGTTCAATGGATTGTGTTATTTGATAGGATATTTCCATTTTTTTATTGATTGATTCATCAATATAACCCTCTGCGACTGTGCTGCTTTTCCAGCCGCCATGCCTTTTCAGAGTCAATAAGTCACTGCCACTAATATTGTGGCTGAAGAACGCCTGAATGAATGACCAGTGTAGTTTTCTGGGTTTGGTAATTTCAAGAATGTAGCGATTTCTTTGGCAATTGCACCAAACTTGTTAATTCCCACAAACTGGGAGGTACATTTACCTTTCTGGTAATTAATGAAAAATCTGTTATTTTTATCCACCATGGTTTTGGGTCGTAGATCAGCGTACTTTTTATATATTTCATAAAATGTTCCTGTTAATATAAAAGTTCGTGGTACTTTATTTTTGGTGTCCGGAACCTTTACAATTAAAGCAGTTGTTACATCATTTAGATCGTTTATTTTCACATTGGCCAATTCAGCTCGTCTCAGAGCTCCGTTTATAGCGAATGCTAAGGCAACCTAGAATGATTAAAATACACATTTATCTCGACAAAAAAAAATGATAATTTAGACAATTTGTATAATATAACTACTATAAAATGAGATTATAAGTGACATGATTATCACTCCTTAATTATGAAACATTCAAATAACAAAGAAAAGGTACTCCGTCAGGACTCGAACCAACGCCATACATTTTATATTGTGTGTTTGTCGATACATTGACGCATTGAGCTACTGAATGACATCAATATTATTTGTCATAAACAACGATTTATTGATACAAAATATGAGTAGTAAATTAGTAGAATTTCAATATTCTTCAACAAAAAACCTCATTCTGAATAAATCAACTGTAAATGCAAATCAAAACATACCTTGATTAACAAATATTTCTCATCCGGAGCAGTCTCCATGAATTGTTTGATTTGCTGGGAATTTAAAATATTTGATTTTTTTGGTTTATATCCGTCTGAGCGTCTTTTGAGTACCGCTTTCAGTTTCAGGTAATTTCCAATGTTTATGTTATATTTAGCTATCAAGGATGTTCGTAACATAGAATATATTGACCAGACAGTACTTGGCTTGTACTTATTTCCCAATTCTCCTATGTAAGCCAATAAAACAACCTCGGAGAAGCTTTTTGCGTTACTTCTTTCTTTCCATGCCATAAAATTATCGTACGCCAAATCATACTTCTGTTTTGATTTTTCTGGCAGCAATTGCTTCGTTGCTTCGTTTGCTGAATTTCATACTTCTGGGGAAGTAGAATCTACCATTTCATCGTCGGATGACATTGCAGCAAAGAAAACTGAACAAATTATACGAGTCGGTACCTATCTACTTGGTAAATCACATTGACACTGTAATGTTACGAATTCGTTTGTAGATATGTCATTGTCACAGCTACCTATGAGTGAAAACCAGAGTATAGTTAACTATATTAGGTAATCGCACCAATCGCAGAGCGTGGAGATGAATATTTCATTTCGCACTAGTGCGAAATGAAATATTTCACACTAGTGCGAAATATCTTATTTTGTGTACTAGTTTACAGTGCGAAATGATACGTATTTCAGGTAGGTCGTCGGAAAAAGAGTTTTCCATTCCTCACAGAAATATATGTCTGTATGCTTTTGAACATTTTCCATTAAGTTTCACTTGTTAGTTCGTTCGTTAGTTTGGGTCAAATCTTGCAAGTGAATTTGGACCGACTTCTAGTCGTCCAATTATATCGAAATTTGGCAGGTTCATAATTCCGATGAAAATGGATTATGGAATTTTTGTTGGAGAAAAAAACAAAATGGCGGCTCCAAAATAACGGACGAGATTTGTAATTATGGTCCGATTTGATTCAAAATTGGTTTGTGGGGTTTCTCGGGGTCGGAAATTATGAATTTTTCGTTGAAATTCATAAATTGAAGATGGCGGCCCCAAGATGGAGGATGCGTTTTGTGATTATGGTCTGATTCGATCAAAAATTGGTTTTCGTGGTCGGAAAATTTTGTCAAAAATTATAAATTCAAGATGACGGTCCCAAGATGGAGGATGATTTTTCTGATTATGATCATATTTCATTAAAAATTGGTATGTGGGGGTTTTCAGGTTCCATTCAAAATTGGTGTGTGGGAGTTTTTGGAGTCGGAGATCATTATTATTTTCAGCTCAAAACTTACAGGGAATAGACCTTTTAATAACGAAGCTCTATTAGAAATGAACACATAAAGGCGTACTAACTAAAAAGCAATAATTAAAATAACTAATAAAACAACTTTTTAAAAACAAGCTTTCTTTTAAGCCGTGTACTAAAACGTATAAAATAAGTTTCAATCATCGCTGACAACGATTTGATAATTTTTTGTTGAATCATTTGGTTTCAAAAAGCTTGTAGCGCGAATTGTAATGGAATTTATACTTCCACAAGTTTTTAATTACCAACCAATCATCGGCCAATGAAATTAATTGGTACCTACTTTCATGAACACTTCGCGCAACAAGCTTTTCAATACCAAATAATTCAACAAAAAATAATTAAATTATTGTCATCGATGACTGAAACGTATTTTATACGTTTTAGTACACGTCTCAAATAAAAGCTCGTCTTTAAAAAGTTTTTTTTATTAGTTATTTTATTGAGACATTTTTCTATCAAATTTGTGAATGGTATCATGCCTACAACTTTCGTTCGGTCCCGTCCCTAATTCGATTGGAGCAATTTCAGAATTCTGACTCTGACCGTATAGAGTTATAACGCATCGAAGGAGTGAAGAATGTTCCCTGAATCGCAGTGTTCTGTCTTGTAGGCCAGAACAGCTGTACAAGCCAAACACGATTAACAGAGATAAATCTAATGGTGAAACCTTGTTAAGAGTGGCGTAAATGGCAACCCAGAGAGCTGTAGATTTAACACCGCCAGCACTGCTAGCTCGTAAACCTGCTGACTTATTAGACAATTCCTGTCATGACTTAAATAACGTGATATTTTTCAGACAGAATTTGTTTTGGCTTCTACTTTTCTAAGATTAGCTGATGAATGGGGCTTTGGGAAGAGCGTTGGTTTGGGAAGTCTGTTTTGACATCTCTTGGGTATTATTATACCCGGTTCTTTTATACAGGGTCGTCATTGGAACAATAGAGTACGAGAACTGATAGTTCTAAAACACATTGATTTTCAAGAATATTTCAGGTTGAAGTGTTTTAGAAGTGATTGCTATTGAACTCAGTAGGTAAGGGATTCAAATAAAATACATAATTTGTTTGAACCGTCTATTTCAAACGTATATAAACGATTCGTACAAAAGCTGAGTATCAACTTACTATGTGTTTCTCATTCCTGAAAGCATCTCTGGTTTATAAGGGCCAGAAGTGTTTATTACACTTCATAAATCAGACCCTCTTGAGAATGCAGAGTATTTTTCGATGAATCATAACTATTTGATTTGTGTTTTTGTCTCGGTTTATCTAACGGTAAACTCAACAATTGCATGTTGAATGCATATCGACACTGTAATCTCAGTAGGTCGTATGTAAAGTGAGTCCACTTTTTAAGGAGAGCAAAAGAAAGAACTTAACCTCTCTTTTTCTATTCCATAGCTACAGAATTGAGTTCGTGGATATTTTTTATGTAATATAATAGTTAGGGCATTAAGTTGATTATTCAGTGTTCTCATGCACATACGTCTTTTTGTTATTTGAATTAACAAAGTTTTTCAACATACGACATTTTGTATGCAGACATATTACTTTTTGCACTTTCCAGTTGCAACATTTTGATACAAACAGCTTTTCAATAAATATTAATAAATATTTTTCAGTTGAAATTGATGTTCTTACATAAAAAAAATTAAACTAAAAATTGTTTAAGAATTTTTAAAAATCGAGTTCAATAACTAGTGTGTGAAATCCTAATGACATCTGAGTTTTTTTGAGGACTATCGTTCATAAAAACATGTTCTTGACTCTCTTTCATGCAACAAAGCCTAAAACCCATGAGTATTTCATTGTTAATAAAAAAAATTGTATTGAATGAATGTGATTTTTTGTGGAGGAACAACGTTTCTTGACATGTTTTCTGGGTAACCTTCCACAGTCTGAAAATGAGAATATAATCAGGAAAATCTATACAAGTGTAGAAAGGGCAAACTAATTTGAAAAAGCGAAAAATCTAAAGAAAAATCTTAATTATTCAAACAATTAAAGGAGATTCAGAAGATTTCCAGAACAGGGGCAGATATAGTCCCCGAAACATAAATCAAGTATCTCTTGAATTTTTACTATTATTTTTGAAGGCAGATTCAGGGAACGACAAGTTACTGACAAATTGAATCATATTTTTATAAGAAATATAATTTGGTGAACGCAGTAACTTCTCGGGGTGAACAAATTAGTTTGCCCTTTCTACACTTGTATAGATTTTCCTGATTTTATTTTCATTTTCAGACTATGAAAGGTTACCCAAAAAAACATGTCAAAAAAAATTGTTTCTGGAATCTAACCGAGTACATAAGACTTTAGGGATAGTCATCGATATGTGTAACCGAATCTTACAACATAAATTTGACCCACCTTTAGTTGTCCGATTAACGTGAAATTTGGCAAGTGTTCATAGTTTCCGTGACAATGCATTATGGAATTTTTATAGAGAAAAAACAAAATGGCGGCTTCAATATGGCTGACGACATTTGTGTTCATGGCCCGATTCGATTCAAAATTGGTATGTTGAGATTTTTGGGGTCGAACATCATGAATAAAGTCAAAATATGGCCAATATGGCCGACGATCTCTATGATTATGGTCCGATTCGATTCAAAATTCGTATGTGGGGTTTTTGGTGTTGGAGATCACGCTTTCTTGTCAAAATTCACTAATTTGAGATGGCGTCTCCAAGATGGCGGACGAGTTTTGTAATTATGGCCCGATTAGATTCAAAATTGATATGCGGGGGATTTCGGGGTCGAACATTATGAATTTTTTGTCAAAATCCATAAATTGGAGATTGCAGCTCCAGGATGGCGGACGGGTTAATCTCCAGATGGTCTTCCCATTGAAGAAGTAGATAGCTCAGAACTACAATAGTTCGATAGCTCAGAACTACCCTGAAAAATGGGGAATTCTGATAACCCTCAACGTGAAGAACGCATTTAATAGCTTGCCCTGGAGTAATATCAAAAAGTTACTGAAAAAACTGAGAACACCACAGTATCTACTGAACATCCTAGACGACTACCTCCTGAATAGAGGACTGGATATTGGAAATAGTGAAATAGTGGAGGTCACAGCGGGAGTTCGGCAAGGATCAGTCCTTGGACCAACTCTCTGGAACGTGTCCTATGATGAAGTACTCAGGAAAAGTTACCCGGAAGGAGTCGAGGCCGTCGCTTTTGCCGACGACTTAGCCTTAATAGTGCGCGCAAACAGCGAATATGAACTGAAGCATAAAGCAGAAATTGCAATAGAAATCGTCGAAAACTGCATAGAGGAAAATGGTCTCACACTGGCAAAACACAAAACGGAGACAGTGGTCCTGAAAAGTCCTAGGAATAAGGACAATATAATAATCCGTGCAGAAGAGACATCGCTCCAACCAGTAAAACACCTGAAGTACCTGGGAATCACCGAGCGAGAATGGAGACTGGGAAAAAAAATAAGAAAGAATATCCACAATATCGAGGATCATGCCAAATATCAGCGGACCGAGCAGCCAAAAAAGAAGCATGTTACACGGAGTAGTCAAATATGTCCTACTGTACGGGACACAGCATGGCACCCCATTCTGGAGAAGGTAACATACAAAAACCTTCTGACAAAAGTAGAAAGAAAAAGCCTACTTTGTATCTGCAGCGCCTATAGAACAACGTCAACAAAAGCATTGAATGTAGTGGCAGGAGAGATTCCGCTATACCTGCTAGCCAAAGAAAGACACAGACTCAACCTGAGGGATGAAGTGAACCAACAGGCAAAAAAATAGGAAAGAATCAGAACTCTGGATGCTCGGCAAGAGGAGTGGGAGAGATCGGAGAGGGTAGCCGAATGGACAAGAACGCTGATCCCAGAACTTGAGAAATGGCTGGAATGCGAACATCGGTGACACAAGTCCCCACAGGCCATGTGGATTTCAGAACGTACCTAAAGAGATTCAAGAGAGCAGAAACAGAGGAATGCAAATACTGCAGAGCGATAGACACAGTAGCACATACATTGTTTGACTGCCCCAGATGGCAAACCCAGAGATAGACGCTACATATAACAATAGGAACTGCCGACCTAACCACTGAGAACTTCCTGGAAGTGATGATCATGGAGAGAGAAAAATGGAAGAACATACACAACTTCATTAGGACAGTAATGAAAACAAGAAGAATAGATACAAGAACGAAAAACAGACCAGTACTGCGTAGATGATTATACCAATCCGGTGATTTCTGTGCAGTACCTATCGGAGGAGAGGGGTTTTTTAGTCGGTGCGAGCCCAGCATGCGCAACGAGCGTATCCATAGGGATTTTTCCTCTCGATATTGTAAAAAAAAAAAGATAGCTCAGAACTACAACAGAAAAAAAGGCTCATCATAACGATGCTCTAACAAAAATGCATGGATTATGGCGTACTTACTAAAAAGCACAGAATGAAATAATTGATAAAGAATATTTTTAAGGACAAGCTTCTATTTGAATGCGCTACAAAGTGAAAAATAATTGCTTTAGATGTGTGATGTAGGTTATTCCGTGAGTTATAGATTCAAAAGCTTGTCGCTTTTGTATTCGAACAGAAAACTTTGCGTGACAAGCTCTTGAATCGGAATAACGTACGTCACACATCCAAAGCAATATTTTTTTACATTTGAATAAAACCTTGTCTTTGAAAAGTTTTTTATTGATTATTTTATTATAACACTATCCCGCACACCTTTGAATAGCTGGAAATTGAAAATTGTTACATTTTTCCAGAAAAAAAAGTTGTCTTCTAGTACCTTGATGACAAACTATATTTAGTACTTTGAAATCATAATATTACAAGCTAGATCAATTGGGTACTTCTGGATAATGTGAGGACATCCCCTCAAGTTGTTATATAAATAAAACATTCGCGTCGACTAATCGTTAATAAGTGATAATATGCAATACACGCTTATGCCCGCGATTTGCCCTCGTGGATTTTGAAGTTAATTTTTTTACTGTTTTTTATTTTATGCAAGAAATATGCGAAATATAATTTTGATAAATATGGCAGCAAGCTAACATTTTTCGTTCCTCAACGTGAGTTGAAGGAAAATAATTCATATCAGTGCAGATGGAATAAAAAAAAACTCCTTAATTAAGGCATTTCTTCAATAACTACACTTACATTCAGACTGTCATCATGATTATAAATGTTATTTATATCAGCGTGCAGTATTTGTTTGAATTGAGCAATGCATACTCGAACGGTTTTCAGTCTTGCTTCCCATTGCTTGACTGTTTCAGACGAACCGGCTTAAGCAGTGCGTACTCGAATGGATTCCAGTCTTGCTTCCCGTTGCTCGGCAGTTTCTGAAGCTCGACCAATCGCTTGTCATTTTGTTGGCATTATTGATTTGACAGCGAAAGTAATGCTTTGTTATGACTATTACAAATTCACTTGGCAAAAGCAGAGAAAATGCGTGTGAAATCAATCATCTAATGGCGACCGGCAATTGGAATTTCATGATCAACGTAACTATATGAAAAATACTCATTTTATAGATCAACTCATGCGCCACTTATTGTAAAATGGTTGTACTAATTCAGAATATTTTCGGGGCGTACGAACAACTCACCAAAGATTTATCGCAATCGGATGAATGGTATACGCATACGGGACAAACAAAGAAACTAACGGAACCCTATTACAAACTTTCACCTCTTTAGGGGTTGAATTTCTATAAACACTGGAAGAAACATGCATTTTTTTGTGTAACAAAGTTCTCAAATACTAACTTTTATGACCCTAACTTGAGAACTTATGGAATCCCCATACAAACTTCCAATCCCCATTAAGCCCCTAATATCACCCTGTGAGGGGTAGAATTTTCAGGAACACAAGAACTAACGTAACGGAACTCCTGTACAAACGTTCAACCACCATTTTGACCCCTCTAGTGTTGAATTTTCGAAAACCCTAACATTTACTTTTAATTTATAAGGAAAGCCCAACAACCAATTGCTATTTCACCCCCCCTTCTCACCCCTTTAAGGATGAAAGATAAAAAAACCCTTACTCAGAGGTTATCTATGTCATCATAGAAATACGTCAGTGAGTCAGGACATTTATTTATATTCTTCGTAGATTTTCGCGGGTATAATGTGTTGAGATAGTTTCTTGGGTATCTGTCCGCGTTCTGTGATCTTCGTCCTCAAATGGTCCGATTTCACGACATTTCAGAAAATTCACAATTGCCATCTTCAGGTTATGTCTAGAAATTCGATTGTTTACAAATTGAGGAGCACATCACGGAAACATCAGTCGAGTTCGAAACAATCGAACTTCTGGACATCGCCTGAAGATGGCAAAAGTTAACCCCTATGGAAATTTCCACCCCCATTTCACCCTTTTTGGGGTTAAATTTCTGAAAACACTGAAGCACATATTTCTTTATCTTAAGAATTAGCGGTACTCTTATACAAAATTTCAACTCTCATTTTGATCCCTTCAGGATTTAATTTTGAAAAAATCAACTGAAAAGCAAAAAATTAGTCTAATTGAGCTCCTAAACTAATGTGAGTAACTAATTTTGAGTCTGCGCCAAACAAACAATTATCGAAGATAATTATATTACTTTGAAGAATCAATAGAAACGCCGCTGTGCATTTTGCTGCAATCATTTTACGCTTTACCTAATTCAATTGCAAGTTTATATGGCACCGACTCAAAATTAGTTACTCACATTAGTTTAGCAGCTCAATTATCATTAAGACTAACGTTTATTTTATTTTTTGCTTTTCAGTTGATTTTTCCGTCGGTTTAATTTTTTGTTAACTACGTTGTTATTTTTCATGTTTTTGTGGCACTGAAATCTACAAATTACTACCGACTCAATTTTTGATTACTTCCAAAATACTCACCTACCAAGCTTAGTTCAACTAATAACTGTTAAATAATATGATAATCTACTTCAACTATTTATTGTTATATAATATAAATTATTTTTGGAAGTTCTGGTTTATTGATTTCATCTCTTTGTATATAATTCCATCCTCTCCTAGAATGTAATTATTGTGACGAATGTAGGAGGATGTCAATGTCAACTACATATGTGTGCCAATGTTCACAAGTGAAAAATCAATCATTCCCTATTTTTCTACACATAGGGGTGAATCACTTCATTCCAAATTGGAATATGATCAACTATGAGGTATAACCTATCTAATAAAAAAAGTATCATCCAAATCGAAAAACCCACTACAACGTTATGCCTGATAGAATCGGTTAACGGACCGAAATTCAGAGGGTGAACGATTAATATCCTCCATTTTGCTACCCTTAGGGATATATTTTTTCGTTCAAATTCGAATGGTACCAACTCCGAAGTGAACCCTAATCAATGAAAACAGAATCATCGTAATCGAACTGCTCTGTGAAAAGTTATGCATTATCATATATAAAAAAATATACGCATGGACTAGAGAACCTCCTCCTTTCTGATTTCGTCTGTTAAAAATCCTTGATTGGAAAGAAAGGCCAAATACCAATTTCCAAGACTCTATGTTCAAAACTAACGGTACTTTTACTATATAATGGGAAGCTATACTTGAAACAGGAGCTCACCTAATTATGGTTGCAGTTGCTTGTGAAAAAATTATTTTTTTTTGTTATATCTTCAGTTCCCGTCATCGTAGCAAAATAAAATACATACCAGTTTTCAAGTCTAATAATCAGCTTTCGAACATTAAGTTTCATCGAAATCGGTCCAGTAGTTTCTGCGCGATTCCCGAATAAACAAACAAACAAACAATTACATTTTTATAATAGTAGAGACAGATAGATTAAAAGCAGACCAGTTATGAACTATGTAAGTTTTGTTCTGTAGTATGTTGATGATTAATATCTGGGCACGTTAATACTTTTTGAACGTCAACAGCAACCACTGTTGTCGTATTTTATTCCGCTGCCTTCTTCTTCTTCTCCTCACTTTCTTTCTCATTCCTTACTCCGAGCTTCCTATTTAGATATTTCTGTTACTCTTTCTCTAAAACTTTCCCTAACTTGTGCTCAATCGATGTTTCCCATTGGTAATTATTTTGGAATGCAACGGACGGTTTATTGATTTATTTAGAAAGTACCTGCATTTTTTCATTTCTTAATATTCATATTTAATTGGTTAAAATGTTTGTTTCTGTTTAAGCATCCAAAATTGGTGGAGCAGCTCCGAGAGATGATTCTTTGTCAATTTCCTGCTTTCTTTGGATGTTTTTTCCGATTTTGTATATCTGCAATAGTTTTTGAGATATTTGCAAAAAATCAAACCCCTATTTTTTCATTAAATTGTTCATAACTTTTGAAATTTTTGCAAACGGGAGTATTTTTTACTTCCTTCATTACGAATCGAATGACACCTCAATCATAATTGTCTGTATCCATAGAAAAATTATGGTTCAAAAAGCACTTGTTGACCAGACTATGTAATTTACTGTCCCACATTGGCTCTGATATTTTTTTTGTATTGGCGTGACAGTAGACTTTTTTGGGAAGTGATTTCAAAAACTGCCTTATTTTATATATATATATATCTCCCAAAATATTTTCGTGATTGATGGTCTTTTTAAACTTCGGAAACAATTTCATTCGCGCGCTGTGGATTGTTTGGGTTATTTTCCAGTATTTCTCGTGTCAAAAGTTGGTCTACAGTACATTGTAAGATCCAAGATCTCACTGATTTCTCACCAAGAGAGAATGTGTTTGAAAACATCTCTCTACAGACTCTAACTCAATCATCACCCAGGAAATATTTGAAAGATATATTTTATGAAACTCTCAATATATGTAGTGTAGTTTCCTTCTTTAGATGATGTAGTAAAAACGACCACAGAGGAAGTTTCGGTCGACAGATGAGAGCGGCACCACTCACCATACTTTGTGAAATTGAAATGGTATACCCGAAACAAATTCAATTGCTTTTCCTCGAATTCAACTCGTAAAGATGACCCCCTACATTTTTCAGCAACATATATAATGAGTCGAAATTTACGAGGAGGATGAGATTTATTATTTCATTAGCAGGTACTGCCATATCCTGCAGCGTCAGGACATTATTCACTATTCACACCTGGTTGTAGCAACTCATGGAAAGGCTAACAAGGTTCTATAACTTGGCGTATCCATTAGGTGAAAGGAAATGAAGAGATATGTATTCGGCTCACACAGGCGTCGTTCCAGTAGGGGCCACAGATATGGTAATATCTACTCCAACATCTTGAGAGTAATTTCTATTTGTTCTAATATCTGATGCGGTGTAGTTTCAATCTAATTGAAGAATTATCAGCGAAAAAAATCCAAATCAGTTCGGTACTTGTATAAAAATATCCAGTACTCACAGTGATCAGAGGAGAACGTGTAGTGGAGGTCCTACGAAAACAATGACCAGTGAATTGTGTTTGTTGGTTGAACCATTTCAGAAATGTAGCTATTCTGTAATGGAAGTGTTCTGTTGAATGCAAATATCTGGGAAATGGAAGATTATATTCATATTTCGTGAAAGCAGATGATCTTGATGTCAAAGGGTCCTCTTATTCACGTAGAGATCCATCACTAGGCGTCATCCGTTAGGGCGTCGCGACACGGACGCCATTTTTTCAAAATGGCATCCCAGATTTTTCAATGCTTTTTGCGATTCTGCATCAAATTTTTCAATGCTTTTTGCGATTCTGCATCAATTTCAGAAATCAGCCGTAGCACACTCATAGTTTCCTTTGAATATCGATGAAAAATAGCAAGTGTATTGCATATTATAAAGAGTGCCATGAATAAGTCAAAATAAAAAGCAATAACACGAGTATAATAAAATTGATCTATCAGTTATAATCGCATTGCCTGTACAGCTTCATCTAGTTGTGTATATCTGCAAAATTGCAGTCAATACAAACTAAAGCAAATGTTTCAAATTACCAAAAAATATTTTACTTTGACCAAAACTCTACATGATGTTAATAACGAAAAAATTTAAGTGCTAACATGAATTACTTCAGTAAGTGTTCAAACTGCCTTCCTTCACGTAGAACACACAGCTTGTACCTTTTTAATATTTCTCGATTGGTGACAGTTCAAAGCGTCGCTCGAAATATGGAAGCACAAACATTTGTGATACTATTTTTTGAAACATCTACTTTCGTGGACGCCGCATATGGAATAAGTCTTCAATATATCCCCACAAAAAGAAATCCAGTGGAGTCATAACTGGACTTCGAGCTGGCCATGGTGCTGGACCCTTATTTCCAATCCATTTCTCATTAAAGTGTCATCCAATTATTCTATTATTATGCGGAGGTACCCCATCTTGTTGAAACCACATATTCAGTCGAGTTTGTATTGGTGAAATCTCCAACAGATTCGGTTACACATATTGGAGGAAAAGCAAGTACGATTGAGAATTCCTTCGTAATAATGAGCTCCTATCAAATAACCATCAATGATTCCGCACCAAACATGAACCCCCCACACAGACTGATATCTGGTTTCTTGAATCCAATGAGGTTTCACGTCAGACCAATAGTAACAATTATTATGTTGTTTATTATACCGTTGTTATGGAAACGGCTTTCATCACTCCATAATATTTTGTCCAGAAACTGATCATAATCATGAATACGGGTGGACAACCATGCAATAACTTCATTCTCCTATCAGCATCTTCCAAATATGGAAATAGTTATGTTATAGTTATGAATAATGAGCAATATAGATTATTACCTGGCTGTAGTACTTGAACCAGATGTATTTTGTAGGGATGGAATTTGTTTTTTGACAAAATACGTTGTATTGACGATTTCGAATTATATCACAATCCATTGCTATGTGTCTGGTAGAACTGTGTGGTTCCATTTGAGTCAGCACTGCAACAGTGTGAGTCTCATCTGTAGCCATTTTTTGCTTTTTTCGTCTCTTTTCATTAAAACATCCATTTTGTGCCAAGCTAGTGAATGTTTTGTCTGACGTTGATCTTCTGTCGAGATAGCGATTAGCATATATTCTCACTGCTCCCTTTGCATTCCTTCTTGCTTCGCCATAAATGCATATCATATCCAACTTTTCTGCACTCAAGAATTGAACCATTTTTTTATTTTACGAAAAACCAATACAAAACTGGATACACTTTCGTAAAAACTGACCCGTTTTTTTCATCAGTATATGGCTGAATTCTGAATTTGATGCAATATCCGTCAGTAAATAAGAGGACCCTTTGAAATCAAGATCATCTGCTTTTACGAAATATGGATATCATCTTTCATTTCCCAGATATTTTCCCGCAAAGTTTTATAAGGGACACTCTGTATAGTTCTTGTGTGTTTGTTTTCACTCCAGGGATTATATCATATCATCATAATCTTCAACGTTTGTAGCAAAATAAGTCAAAAAAACATCCTTATTCGCTAACTTCACTAGTTTAATTTCGTATTTTCATTTTATTTTGTAAGTAATAACGCATCAGTCGTGACACTTAGATGTAGATTGTACAGCGGTCGATATGGCTCTTCAGCCTCTGCGTACCTTGACCTAAGCGATCTTTTTTATAACATTCCATCTATTCAAGTCCCGAGATTCTGAGACTCCTTGCAAAGTGTATCAGTTTCCTGGTAGCTAGGTTCCTCATGTCTGAGGGCGTTAATGAAAGTCATTCAAAAGATGTTCTGCAGTTTCAGCGCAGTAACGGCACAGTCAACTGTCTGATCAATCCATTTTTCAGAGGTGATACCTCAGACGACAATGTCTGGTGGGCAGTCCCGTTACCAGTTTCAAGTCTTTCTTGTCCAACTCGAGAAGTTGTTTAGCTTCCTTTGATTAAATGGGCTCGGAGTCTTTTCGCTTGTCATTGTCCTGTCTTTGTACTCTTTCTTGATGAGGACTTCGGAGAGACTACAGAAGTGTTATGGGCCAGGAAATTGAGTGTTTGTCCCTTCTTTTGCAAGGCTGTCTGCTTCTGCATTGCCTTTGATCCCCTTGTGTCCTGTCACCCATATCATAGTGACCTGATTATCCGCAGCCAGTTGTACCAAACAAAGTTTGCAGCCCTGAGTCACTCTTGACTCACAAGTGTTCAACTTCAGAGCTCTGAGTGCAGCATGACAGTCTGATAGTATATAGATTTTTGCCCCCCTGGAGCTTCTTGCAAGGGATTTTTGGGCGCAAATTTCTGTAGCATAGATTTTCGCTTGAAAAGTTGTTGGGGATTTGTCTAGGACTTCTAGAGCCCAAAACTAGGACCCGCTACTCCTACTCGAGCCCTTTGGACCATCTTGGATAGTAACAGAAAACATGTACACACCAGATTTCATCCAAACCCCTTTGATATCACCTATATATGGTTAGATTTATCATTTCACATTCAAAATACAAGAGATATTATGGAAAGATAAAGAACAAGCAGAGACTGAGAGTGATCATTACTTATTGGAAATGAATATGAAGGAGAAAGAAGGGAAAGACTAAAAGACGGTAAAGAGTTGAAGATAAAATCAAATGATTTATGTTGAAAGAATCTAATGAGAATTACGGGTCAGAAAAGTAATAAAGGAAAGGAATTGAAAAAATTATACTACAGGCACCGAAGAAAATCTATAAAAAAACAAAATAAAAATATATAGTGAACGAAATGGTGAAATGATGAGCTGCAACTAAATATTGAGAGCAGAAAGACGCAACGGAACATGTTTTTGAGAACAGAGGGAGTGGAAGAAGCTTGAAATAACTGAGAAAAAAAAAATAACTTGATGAATATCAAAGATAGGTTTGGAGATGTTATCATAGAAGATTGTATCATAATGGAAACATGAAAACAATACTTTTATCAATTCAAAGAATCAGAAATAATGCAATAGGAGCACACACTGAAATAATGGATGCGGAATGAAGGAAAATTTACTGAAAAGAAGGGTAGTATGAGCCATCAAAAAAAATTAAGGAATGGAAAGAGGAAATAAAAATTTTTAAAGAATGACAGCACAGGAATTATATCAACAATATATGAATTTGAAGAATGAGATTGCAGAAACGTATCTGGTGTTCCAGGAAGATGATGAATATAATATTGAAAGAAAGAAAAAAAAGCTGAAATTGAAGCAACGTTAGAAGATACATAATGTGGATTTGAGAGTGAAAAAAATTTAAACAATAAGAAGATCTTGAGTGAACGTTTGAATGTACGAGGTCATGAAAAAATAATAAAATAGTACATATGAAAAACGAAGGAACGAATTAATTTAATTGGAGTGTGTGTTAAGTCCACTATTATTCTGAATAGCGTTGGATGTTTTCATAACAGATGTTGAGAATTATATAAAAAATCAAGGATTAGAATACTGGAAAACGAAATAATGTTGAATTTTTCATGCAGCAGAGGAAATAATTCTAATATATCCAAATTAAAATTATTCACACTTGATTGGGTGACTAGGCATAGTTATAAATAAATGAAATGATAAGTAATACAGCCAAAATGAAATGGAATATTATTCATCTAGACCATAGTGAGAGTTCGTGAATGTTTCATGTTAATCTCCATAAAAATCATCCTGACACACCATATTTCCAATGTATGATAATTTATTCAATTTTATTCCTTACATCATTTTCTTAATGAAACACCTATTGGGGTACATTTTCGATCGATTTCAAGTAACTCTTTGAGAAATAATAATCATATTACTCTTGATGTAATTCGTGGTCTAGAGGAATTGCTTCCATGCATTCATGTTATTAATAATTGGTATCTTTCCTTGAAATAAATAATTGACAGGTGCATGGAGATGCAATCAAACGAATATATTACAAAGAAAAATATTATTGAATCCATTGGGTGCGTGGTTTTTCCTTTTGAATATTTAAATCAGTTCAAAGTAGATTTTCCATTTATGGCCTCTGGGCTTGAAACCTTCGGTCTTTCCAGATCTATAGTGTGTACCCGCATGCTGTCCTTGTCAGTAGACTCCATGGGTGGAAATTAAGGTATTCCATGTATAAGGGAGGTTGTGGTTTTTCCTCCCGTAGCCTTGTAAACCACAGCCTTGATAGGCCTTCACACTAGCACAGTACTTGCACTGAGGTTTTCTCATTTCCCTGACAGAACCTACAGATGGTTTTATCTACAAGTCCGATGTTGTTCATTTGTTTTTCGAATCTGCAGTGACCTGTAAGGAGGCTCACTCTCATCCTAGTTGTCCTTCTATGCTGGCATAGTGAATTTTTGGGTTGCTTTTGTAATAAACACTTTCACCTGTCTCATTCCTGGTGTATTGATCCACCATTCATTTGATTTGTTTTTTATCCATATTCAGATGTTAATTTGCAGCAAAATTTTTGCTGTGCCACAATATGTTTACTTCGACTGATTTATTATAACTATTTCCCTCATTATTTTTTAACCAATCAAATGACCAAAATTTCTAACAGAGAACCAACCACATCCAGTTTTATAGTGATAATTGTCTTCTCGCTGTTTTATACTTATATAATCACAGTAGATTTGGTATCGTTTTGAAATAAAACCACACTAGGTCCTATCAAAATAATATGTTTTCATTGAATTCCTATAAGGAAACAGGAAATGCAAAATTGATTAAATAAGGGATTTTGAGCTCACTACATACAGTGATTTGATATTAGAAATGAAATATACCCTTTCCAGCCCGTTAAATGAGCCTCGGGTTGTCAAGTAAGGCAGCGAATGATTCAATTGCGGTATTTTCAGAGAATCACCAGCAGCTGAGTAGTGGTAAGGTAACCGACTGTCACGTGAAAGGCGGATCGATTCAAAGCTGGATTTTATCGCATTTTATTTTCATTTTCCATGAAGCATTTTGCCTCTAGGAAATTCAACTCGTGAAATTTGCACTCTTATTATCAAATATTTAACCACTCAAGATTCGCTTTCGTGGTTTATTCAGATAATAAGTCCGAACTCTAGGCGAAATGATTTCTAGAAACTTTCAATGAAGTTTGAGCGATGGAATCCCTAGCATCCATAATATTATCTTCGATAAGCTCATTTTTGATTTCATTAAAATAATTCCATAGATCATATTTTTCATATCCCTTCGCATATTTCAGACAACAAAATTATTATGTTTCCTATGGAGATTTGGAGAAACTTCATCAGACATCTGTTGTCACCTCAAATTAGAATGAGAAATATCAGAATTCAATGACAACATGAAAATTGAAATCGACTTTCTCTCTCTAACGAAATTATTTTATATTTTAAGACTGTGCTGTATCTGAATCCCATTTAAAAATCCATACAACGCCTATGTGATCCCGTATATTCTCTAGCACAATATAGAATATATATGTATATTTATTTCGCTACCTGAAGTTCCAACACTCGTACAGTGGGAAAATTTGCATATTGACGAGATGAGTTTATCTACTTCATTATTTTCCATTTCTCGTTGCATACATAACACTAAGGAGCGTCAGATATAATCAAATTTAAAAATATCCCACGGAAAATACATTTCCAGTGAAAAACAGGTAAAAGTACAAAACAATAATTATTTTGTTATTTTCTGAGGTTTTTGTCGAACAAATATTTGTTTTCACTCGAACCTGGGTACAAATGTAGCAAAGAAGACTTGAGGAACTTAAAAAGGACTTAATTTTGTACATGAATTTCACCTCTTACTGCAATATTTTGACGCCTCACCAAGCACCTGATATATCGAACTGCTTGGTATTTCATCTTTCAAAAATTATCACATTCTTTTGCTAAATCTCGCATTGTATTTCTCAACCTTTCCATTCTCTGATGCATGCCATTTATTACTTGAGTTGGCGTTTTATGCAGGTTCATATTTTTTCAATAATTTATTCAATAGACCGGAAGCTGGATGAATTTGAGTTCGCAAAATGTGAGGACCGCATTCTATCATTATTTGATACAAGCTCAGAATAGTTTCAAGAATGATAATTTGGATGTTGCCAGATATTATATTGCTCCATTTTCTATCTTCCCTACCCCTACATATCAGGGTAAATCGATGCAGTCATTTGGGTGGTTATTTTAGTAGCTATAGGTAGTTTTTTTATAATGAAAAGTGGTCACATGAGAAAAAAATATATTGAATTAAATTATTGAAAAATCTACAAATGGTTTATACAAACATAAATCAATAATAGCAGATGTAAATTTACATATATGGAAAGAATACAAATAATCAGTCATTTAGATTTCTACCATCATTGTTTATAGAAACGAAGTATACAAATTGATTCCAATTTTTCACAACTACAAGCCATGGTTCGATAATCCGGCATGCATTTACAGGGCTGAGTCAGAGGTCGCTTCATCATTTATCGTGGGTATAGGTTACCATTTTTTTCAAAACAAATTGATTATAGTCAATAGGGCTGGAGTTGTAATCGATCAGTATTGATCCATAGATATATTTGTACCGTAGCTCTTAAGAAATATACATGCAAAGCATTTGATGTGCTTATAACTTTCATTGAATTTAGGGAAAATCTGATTTCAAGGGAAATCAATTTATACTGAAGTGCATCAGCAGTAATTTTTTCAAGATGTTGCCAACTTCTACTTACTTTTTTTATTGTTCAATACTTAGATGCAAGGATGCAACGCTTACACATTTCTTTATGCCCAATTTACTAGTATCGCAACCTCTTATATAATGAAATGATGCATTTAGCAGCCAAATGGCATCCTGAAAAATATTTCCACTTATAAAAACTGTGAAACCAATCTAGCCAACTGAGACGTGCTAGATGATAACGAATGAATACACATGATGGAAGTGAGGAACCTTGTTATTTGATACATTCTGTTGGATAATCAAAACCTCCATTGAATACATTTCACAGTCTTCTTCCAGTGGAGAAGTGGTTCATAAAAATCGAAGTAGTAATTCATTTGCGTTGCTCAGAAGGAAAATGTTCACAATATGTTGGAATTTTTGTATGGTGACTGAAAATTAGGAAATACTTAATGATTAACTCTTTGAAGTTGACTCCATATTATCATATCCATCAACTACAATATCTTCTCTTTTTGATTTGGCTGCAAGGAAAGATTATTCTATTGGAGAATACCGCAGCAGAATCACCAGAGGAATAAGACTTTTTCATTTTTGATGAATTATACACGCCTATTCTACGAACCAATGAGATTTTTTAAGATCGACCAATCAACAGTCATTTTTAATGATGAAAAGCTACCTAGCTTTCCCAATAACTCATAAATATGCCCTTGCTTTTGATCAACTAGGTATACTATGAATGATAGCATTAAGATGTCTAAAAACATGGTGTATTCACTTATACCTGTAAAATATTGGGACAAACTGGGGGACAACAGCCCACTTGATAGAGGGAGTTATCTAGAGTTTCAGATGGCGCCGACGTCGTTTCTTGTCATAGACACGCTATGAACAGCCTGAGCTGCCGTCGTGATTGTCACTCCACAATTTTCTTGTTCAAACTTATCAACAACCTAATTATTGACCCACATATTCTGCAAAAACTCAATTTCAATGTACCTAGACCATCGTCTAGAGTAGACAACACGTTTTATTTACCAACACCACGAACAGATATCTTAAAATACTCACCGCGGCAAAACATGTGTGTCAATTGTAATTCTGCAAGTTGTCAGATTATATTTTTGACTGTTCAATCTCTGCGATTAAATCCTATTACTTTAGTTAATCTCGATATGTATTATTACTTTGTTAATTTGTTATTTTGTATTGTACTGTATTTGTAACTTATATTCCTGTTCTGTAGTTGGGTGTAACCTGTAGAACAGTGTATCAATAAATAAATAAATAAATAATTCAGTAAACTGCAATTTCATACCACACAGGGTGTTTTTGTGATTTGTGTCTCCTGATCCATTCTGTGATTGTGCTTTTGTTGCCTTTAAGGTTATGTCAATTCGTTGTGAAATATTTTGAGGTTGATCGATCGATGTAACATATTTTAGAACAAACTATTCCATATGTCTGTGTTATCAGGGTTATTATATATTGTCAGTATTATATATATAATAACCCTGAGTGTTATATAGAATTTTCGAGAAGGTTCCGAAATAATTCTAATTATGAACCGTACCAATTCATTTTGTATGAATAATTTTCTATTGATACAGCTCCACCGAGTTGGTACTTATGTATTTCTGTCACTGTTTACTCGTGATAAAAATCTTATGATGGAGCGCATAATGATTTTATGAAGTGCTGTAAATTACATACAATTACTTAATTGAGCTTTCAAACCAATAAAAGTAAAATTTGTGAGATAGTGAAGCTCTATCAAACGACTTATAGTTTGCCGATATTGGGTATGGAAATGAAATATTGCGAAGTTTCTCAACAGCTGCCATTTTGAGACTATTGGACCATTTTCGCTCGTGGCGACGTGCTCCTCCAGCGCTGCACTTCAGAGTCGCCGCCTCACATTTTTTTCGCACGTTAGCGAAAAAATTCTGCAGCTTACAGTTTTTATTTTAAAGAAAAATGTTATCTACCTTTTTCATGTAAATTTTTCCATTTTTGCGAGTGGCACCATTATTCATTCATTATTTTTTTAATAATCAATATACAATGTAATTTGGCAACTTATTTGTTATATAATTAATTAAGCACATACTTTATGGTTGGTAACTTTTTATATGTTGTTGCTTACATCATCACTAATGTACAGTAAAAAGTTTCCGCAGTCCCCTAACTTTCTGAAGCTAAAATCTAATATTATCCCAGTACTAGTAAAATGACTTGTATATGTATAAATTAATTTGAATCTTCTCTGAACCTTTGCCCATTGGAATAATTTTTTTCAACTTGTGATTGTAA